>JAEMOT010003481.1:287805-303131 GCA_019297695.1 Apostasia ramifera
TAAAGGGTTGCATCTCAGGAGATCAAAAACTGAATATATGGAGTGCACATTTAGTCAAGAAAGAAATACTTATATTGGAGATGTGACAATTGGTGATCAAATTGTCAAGAAGAGTGAGCGCTTTAGATACCTTGGATCAATTATACAAAATGATGGCGAAATAGATAATGACGTTATTAGCAGGATTCAAGCAGGCTGGGTAAAATGGAGAAATGCTTCTGGTGTGTTATGCGATAGAAAAATCCCATCCAAAATTAAGGGTAAATTTTATAAAACTGTAGTAAGACCAGCGATGATATATGGTGCTGAATGCTGGCCTGCAAAGAAGAAACATACAAACAAAATAAATGTTGCAGAAATGAGAATGTTAAGATGGATGAGTGGATATACACGAAATGATAGAATGAGAAATGAGTATATCCGAAAGAAAGTTGGTGTTGCACCAATTGAGGATAAACTTAGAGAAAGTCGGCTTCGATGGTTTGGACATCTAAATCGTAGGCCAATTGAAGCTCCAGTTAGAAAAATTGAGTTATTGGATTTTGCCCATGTACAAAGAGGAAGAGGGAGACCAAAGAAGACATGGCAAGAAACTATAAGGAGTGATCTTAGTTACTTAAACTTAGATAAGAATTTGGTAACTGATAGAGCGCAATGGAAACAAAGGATTCATGTAGCCGACCCCACCTAGTGGGATTAAGGCTTGGTTGTTGTTGTTGTTGTTGTTGTTGTTGTATTATTATGTTTTTTATTTATATATTTTTTTAATATGAGCAAAATTTAATAACTCAATTTTTCTTATCAAATTTTTCATCGGAATGAGTAATACCTCGAAATAATTCTGACATACATAACTTTCATGGTTTAACTAGCTTTTATTGTCGTTTCATCTAAGGATTCTGTAACGTCGGAATGAGTAATACCTCGAAATAATTCTGACATACATAACTTTCATGGTTTAACTAGCTTTTATTGTCGTTTCATCTGAGGATTCTGTAACGTTGTAGCTGCTATCACTGGCTGCCTAAAGAATGAGAATTTTGTATTGATGAAGGGTATTGATAAAGCCTTTAATGAAATTTAGACTATTATGTTTGAGGCCCTATTTGGCGTGAGGATCAAAATAGTACTAATTTAAAAAACAACAATAATAATAATAAATAATATTTTTAATCATTTTACAGAAATTTCAATATAAAAAATATTATTTTGTTTCACATACTCAATAATTTTTCATAAAAATATCAACTTTTTGTTTGTGTGAATTTGAGTTTGATTTGTTTTTCATTATCTGGCTATCAATCTAGCTGCATTTTGTTGTTCGTTTTTCTTGCAGGTACAATTTTTTAAATAAGATGCATGGTCTCACACTTTTAAATAAGAACCCTTTCCCTAGTCTCAATGTTGTTTTTGATATGGTTGAAGCCCATAATGCAATTCCCGTTCCTGGTATTGAAGGCATTGTTATCTCCCCTGGAACACGTGGTCAGATATTAAAGATTATAGGACAAAATACTACTCTGGTTCATTGGGAGGTAGATTTTCTTTTATTTTTATTCTTGCTTCAAGTGTCATATTATTACATGATGCTTTATTGTTCTCTTGTCCTTAATCTTCAAATATCAACTTTGGAACACTGTTTGATTTTATGAGTTCTGCTAGATCTAGAGCTAAGGTGGATGTGTGGAAAATGCTTCTGGTGTGTTGTGTGATAGAAAAATTTTATTCAGACTTAGAGATAAGTTTTATAAAATTGTAGTAAGACCAACGATGATATATGATGCTGAATGCTGGCCTGCAAAGAGAAAACACACAAATAAAATAAATATTACAGAAATGAGGATGCTAAGGTATTCGTGTGGATATACACGAAAGAATAGAATGAGAAATGAGTTTATCCGAAAAAAGTTAGTGTTGCACCAATTAAGGATAAATTTAGAGAAAGTCGGCCTAGATAGTTTGAACATATAAATCGTAGGCTGATTGATGCTCCAGTTAGAAAAATCAAGTTATTGAATCTTGCCCATGTACAAAGAGGAAGAGGGAGACTAAAGAAGACATGACAAGAAACTATAAGGAGTAATCTAACTTACTTAGACTTAGATAAGAATTTGTTAATTGATAGAGCACAATGGAAACAAAGGATTCGTGTAGCCGACCCCACCTAGTGGGATTAAGGTTTGGTTGTTGTTGTTGTTGTTGCTAGATCTAGAGCTGTTATTAGCTTATCAGAGAGTTGGACTAGATTTTGTGGGGACTGAGATTGACAAGTTAGCATCTACCATCTTATTTATTTCCATTGTGCTCTATCAATTAACAAATTCTAGTCCAACTCTCTGATAAGAAACTATAAGGAGTAATCTAACTTAGACTTAGATAAGAATTTGTTAATTGATAGAGCACAATGAAAACAAAGGATTCGTGTAGCCGACCCCACCTAGTGGGATTAAGGCTTGGTTGTTGTTGCTAGATCTAGAGCTGTTATTAGCTTATCAGAGAGTTGGACTAGATTTTGTGGGGACTGAGATTGACAAGT
This sequence comes from Apostasia ramifera, assembly GCA_019297695.1. Taxonomy (NCBI): domain Eukaryota; kingdom Viridiplantae; phylum Streptophyta; class Magnoliopsida; order Asparagales; family Orchidaceae; genus Apostasia; species Apostasia ramifera. The sequence continues at coordinate 290,342 of JAEMOT010003481.1, forward strand.
TAGCATCTACCATCTTATTTATTTCCTTCTCTTCTGAAGAGTAAAATTATTCTTGTTTCCATTTTCACATTGTCATGGTGTCCAAAAAGCTGCAAATTGCAGTCGTCTTTATTATTGATAATATTGGATATTTTTTGAAAATGAACCTCTTCATATAAAGCAATTGGTCTCACACTTTCTGCTGCATGTTTGAAGTGCTAAATGGGATTAATAAGCTAATTCTAAATTGTTGGGAATGATGATAATTGTCATGCAATAGTAGTCTTTTGGTAATCCTATCAGCGGCTGACCTCTTTGAAAGAGTCCAAATGACTGACTTCAACCTTCTTTGATGATGATGAATTCATATTTGTGGGTGTAATGCTTCTTTGTCAAACTTGTAACATTTCTTCACAGATGACATGCAAATTGATTTTTGCTTCACACATGGAAATTGTAAATTATGAGTTGGCATAAAGTTTTGTGTTTTCAGTATTATTTTTGCGTTCAACCTTGTCTTTACCCCCAAGTAACGTACATCTTGTCAATTAACAAATGTGCTCATCTTTCCACAGTGTGAACATTCTGGACTTTTTCTTTTACTTCTGCGTATGGCTCAAATGCCCCACTCAACCAATCATGGCGATATATTACTAATTCTTAACTTGCTATATAGGATGATATCGTCCAACGTGGTAAGTTTCTTATCTAACTTCTTTAATTTTTGCTCTTTATGTTTATTTTTCATTCACAAATTGCTTATATCATTCACTGCAGTAAGTTGCTGTAATTTTTTTTTTCTACTTTTCCTTGGAAAGTATTCGTTGTTTACTTGTTTAGTTTTATTTTCTCTAATTCTTATATTTAGATTACCCTCATGTTTCTTTCATGCTGTGCTCCTTAAGTCAGTTTTGGTTCTAAAATGTTACCGTATTTTGTATCAAATTGTTGAGATGAAATCTGAGCATCGATCTCAATCTTACATGTGTTGATTGTCCTGCTCAATGGTCAATTGAAGAAGGATCAAAGTGCTTTTATCTTCTTTTTTTCTTGACGAAGAGCGCATGTTGACCAATAGTTATGGGATGCAGAATCGAGGAGCTACAAAAGTTGGTGATGAAGAATATGCTAGGAGAAGAAAGAGAGGATCATCTTGAATCTTTAAGCCTTGTTGTCAGACCATGCTGCCAAATCTATGGGGAGGAGCTTCCTATAAAAAGTGTCATGCACCCTTCCTAAAACCAAAAAACCTCGTGAAAGGACCCGCTTATTGAATAGTTTATCAAGGCATTGGATGGGTATTGTTAGAAGTAATCATGTCATTGAAGCTACAAAGGAGAAGACAGGCTGATTACATGGGGTTCATCTTCTCTAGTTGTAGAAGGGGCACAAGCCATTGGTCCAAGACATTGGCTCTTCAACTAGCGTTCACTCCCATCCTCCACAGCTCTGCCCCTCTTTTTTCTCTGAATTGTATTTTCTTATTTTTAGTTTGGAACTTGTTATACTTGGTGTGCCCTTTGTTCTTTTAGTGCCCTTTGTTCTTTTAGTACCCTTTTCAAAAATGCCCCTAATAGGCATTGTGGTTTTCCTTATCTTGATTGGTTTTCACGTGAAAGCTTTGGTGCCCTATATATATATATATTCTCATTATTCTGCACAGTTTGATTTATGGGACATGATTTTTCATCAACTCAAAATATTATAGCGCCTCGTTTGCTCCACACATTTACTGCCACAAAATTTGGGAGTTCTTCATTCTCTTTGGGTTTGAAATTTTATTTCTGTACATGAAACTCTATTTTTTTGTTGGTTTATGTGACTTGTATGTATTTTTTATGGTATGAATATATATGTTGATTAGAAATGGAGAAGCTATGTGATATGATAACCTCTCCCTACGTTTGCAATTTATTCTTTGATGGACATATTTTGCAATCAATATAGATTAGGCCTTGGTTAATCCCCATAATATGTAAGATGCAAGCAATTATGAAAGACATTCTTCTAATGAAGTGAATTACAATAATATATTGGTTTTTTATTGAGAAGTAGCGAAATAGTTAATCTTCTCTGGTATTGGTTACTAGATGTTCACATGAATTTGCTTATTATTAGTGTGATGTAGTTTTTATTATTAGCCTCATGATTTTATTACAAACAATGTCTTTATATGTTGGGATCACACTATTTATTGATGTAGCTTAAGAACTCCCCTTTCTTTTCGATGTGTATGATTCATTCTTGTATTCTTCTCTCTCCACTCACCAAGCCTAGAAGCTTGCCAAGAGCTATTCCTTACATTAGTAATTTCTTTTTTTCGAGGAATCACCTAACATCACTCCTTGCCCACTTTGCCCACAGGTCATCACAAGACCACCAATTTCCACTTTGTTCATCCTCGAACAATGTCATGCTACTAGAGGTCAGCTCTAACGCCATATTGTAACGTCTTGTGTCATAGTTGTAGAGGTTATCCGCTTTAGCTTTTGGGAATTGCGGGACTTAAGAATTTCTCAAAAGATAACCCATCCCAGGATTACTTCAGCTCAGGTATGCTTAATATGCAGTTTCCATCATTAATCTCATGATTTTGTTACAAAATGTGCTTCTACAAATTTAGATCACACTATTTAATTTATATAACTCAAGAAGCCTTCTCCATTTTCAATGTTGGATGATTCATTCTTTTGTCTCTTTCGTTTCACTCGCCAGGCTACTAGGAGTCTTGCTCCAGTGGTTCTTTTTTTTTTAGGATATCATCTGGCGATCCCTCGTTGGTCATGGGTTGTTACAACGCTGATTAGCTTTCACACCCTAATATGAGGAGTTATGCTATATCATCTTTTGTTCAGTCTTAAGTTAATAGCATTGTTAAAACCTCTTCAAAGTTCGTGCAATGAAGTTTAATTGCTCTATGACTTGTACTTTGTCGCATTTGGCAGTGCATGCCACTTGTTTCTAAAGGAGGATTGGCTACAGGGGTAGAGACTGCGAGCAATAGTAGACAGCCAATATTTTATGGGGGGAGGAAAGATTTATGGATGTCTACCTGGTCTATGTACAGATAAGTTTTGGTAGAGATGAGATGTCAAAGATTTTATGGGGGAAGGAAAGATGGATGGTGCCATAAACTGGCAACTTCAGTGATATATGGAGGTGGTTAGCTTTGTTTACTGTGGTCTAAATTTTGTCCAAATTTTGGAAGAGTTTTCATTTGTTGTCAGATTCAGTATATTGTTTGGAATGCTGCTGGTATGCATTTAGAAGAGTTCTTGTTCCGATAACTAATTTAACTTAAATTCATACATTGTGCTCTTATTCCATATTCTCTAATATGCTGTTGTTATGTGGTTAACATTTTTTTTATTGACTGATCTTCATGTCCTAATCCCGTAACTTTACTTGTTTGCCTTGTTAAAACTGTACTTTTATTTGACTTTGCTAGTGGCTTCAATTGGTACTTTTGCTTCTTTTTTCTGTAGAATTTGTGTTTAAATATAATGGACCTGGATGACTCTTATTCCCAAGCAAGTCGAAAAAGTGGATTTGCTGATGAGCGTGTGTGGTAGGTAAACAATAGGTTGATCTTAATTCTATGTTCATCTTTGAATGAATTTTATATTCTTACATATTTCTTTCTGTTAGCATTGATGTTGTAAGAGTAATCAGCATTTTGGCTGCTCACTTTATTGAAGATTGTAGAAATCCAAGGGCTGTTGGCATGTGCATCAGTATTTTGGCAGAAATGTTGAAGTGGTGAGTTTTTATATATTCTGTATCATGACCTATAGTACATGCACCATTCAGTGTGCTTCTTTGGTAATTGAAGAGTAGTGCAAATAAGCATTTTTTGGGGATTTTTCCTTGTGCCATTGTTATGAAAACTTGAACCATTAATAGAATTATATGTGAAAATTTTTAAAGTGAGTTCCTTTGTGTGGACCTCTAAGTCATGCTTTTTTGAGAATGTGCTCGTCTGTCGCCATTTTTTAAATGTTTGCCATTTTTTAAAAAGGTTGTAAGTAACTCAATTGTAAGCTTGCCTTGCGTCATGTGAGCTAGGTATTGTACAATAAAAATGCTTTCATATTCTAGGTATTAATATTCTATCACGTTGACTCAATAGTATTCATATCTTTTTAATTTTATAGTTTGCATGCTCAATCTTTAGTTCTACTAGACCTTGGCCCTTTACCTTCTAAAGGTTTTCTCCATTCTGTTATCTTACTTGAAATGTCGATTAATCTTTTCTTTCTAAAGTAGAACTTGTAATTGTTTGCTATAGTTTGTATTGACCAATATAAAAACATATGGGCTTATAACTGGCTCTTTATGAATTATAGCCATTGCAAACTCAGTTATTATATTTGCTACATGTGGTTGGACAGACATTTAATATTCGGATGTGTACAATCATTGATACTCTCTGTCTGTTAAATTGTAGGTTTTTTATCTGATCATTTGAACTTTAGTCTTTTTTTTAGTATAAGGATCTAATACTTTATCAAGGCACCTATAGCCTATGGGCCTCCTGTTTTATCTTGTCTTAATATTGCAAGAAATTCTTTTGTGAAGTCTCCCATGTTCTTGCAATGCGATGATGAGTTGACGTTATTTTGGATGATGGGTTTGTGAGTACTAGTGCTGTTGGGCATGTTGTTATTTCATCTAGTAGAAAGATTATCCTATTTTTAATTTCATGCGGCTTATTGAGGACAAGTGCAGGAGTTGAATTTGCATATGTTGAAATCATACTTACAACAACCTCGACATAGCTAAATTTTTTCGTGTTTCTATCAGTTGTGGAAGAATGATAGAGACCAAGCTGTCAATCATTATTGTTTCAATTTGAAATATGTTAGGCGCAAGAAAGGCAGGAATCAAATCAATATTTGTACTTAGAGGGGATTATTTTGTTTCTTTTTTTAGCATTTTAATTGTTTAGGAAAGCATTTAAGTTTAGTCATGCATTTTATTATTTTTATTTTTTTCTCTAATTATTTATTTTTATGTGTGAGCTATAAACTCTATATTAGTTGTACTATGTGCTTATATATTTTTTAGCTTTGTTGAATAAATACTATTATTCCTCTCTAAATCCAGTCATCATCTCCTCTCCTTCATCCTTTTCTTCTGTGCCTCTTATCCTTTTTCTAGTTTACCGTTGTATATCCTTTGTTTGCTTCTTGGATTATTTGTGCCATTATCTGGCGTGCTTTGGACTAGTATGCATGGTTACATGCCATAATATTTATTAAATATGCCCAACTTAATCTTTCTGCATGCTAATAAAATTTTAAAAATATATAATGAAGTTTACCATATAAGTAGTGCACAGAAGGGATGCCCAAAATATTGATAGAATTCGTGGGGGATATGGTTGATATGGGTCTAAGATATGCTAGGATGGACTAGGGCTATGTTCTTTGTTTTATGCCAGTTAAGTTATCAGGTTAATTTAAATTACTTTAGTGATTGTCATCCCTCTTCTTAGTGAAGTTCTCTGTTTTTTTTTTGAAATGTGGAAGTTGTTTTCTTTGACTTGTTGAGCTACCTGCAAAAAATAGTATGAATATGAACTTTCTTCATGCCTCACTCTTCTCTAAGGTCTCTTTATCTCTTCCTTAACAAATCTCTTCCTTGGTCTCTACTAATAGTTATTACATAATTTTTTATCATGGAAAGTTTTAACATGCTATACTAGTCTGTATTTGTTTAACAAGTATGCCTTTAGTATGTGCATGTGATGCGCACACACAAATGCAATATACACTGAGACACAGGGAGACACATACATATTGTGGTAACTATATCTGTCCTATTTCATTTTCTCTTTTGTTTGCCGTATCCATGTGGTACTACTAACGTGGTTAGCTGGCTGAACTTTCATATAGTTTTAACAATTTTCTGCCAGTCTTACATCAACTCTGAACCATTTTCGTTTTGGCATACAATATTTAAATCAAGACTTGTTATATGCATTGGCATGATAAGTGGAATATGAGAATGAGGGACATACAAAGCTTGCTTCAAAGTGTTTCCTGTTGATGGGTGCGTACATTAGGAATGGTTAGGCCCAAACAGCAAACTGGACTTTAATTGCATTGGTACTTTCACATATATGAGCAGTTGCAAATTTTCATCCATCCATCAATATAAGGGAACACTTTTTTTTGTATTTTATGTTTGGAAAACAAACCTCAAGTTTCCTAAATCTTACGCAGTTACATTCTAATCGATTTGTATTTTTGCTTCCATCTCTTGCCAGTAACCTGTCAGAGTAGGTGGATGCTTATATTTTGAAATTTTTTGAACTGTACCTATATTTTCCCTGAGAGAAACTTATGCTTTCCTTGGTTATCCAGTGCTCCTGACCATATTTGTTTTGGCTCTTGTAAGCGTAATGTCTAGCTTAGGAGATCTTTTAATCACTATTCTGTTAACAGATTTGCATTTCACATTTCATATTGGCGTTTATAAGTTTTTCTATGAAACATGCCTTTTGTTAAAGATATGGAATCAGTTATTCTTTTTTTTTTTTTGCTGCAGTGCACCTTCTCATGTTATTGACAGAGTGATGAGTTCAAATATTTTTGGTCCAACAGATGTTGTCTCATCAAGGTTATTCTCACAGCTCTACTTTTCCCTTCAAGCAAAGCAGTTCATAATGTAAAATCGGTTTCTTCCCAATATCCAAAGTCACCAAAAATTGTATATGCTCTATACCCTAGTTTTAGTAGAAACTTTAGTGCCTTGGTTAGTTTTGGTAAGGCTTGTGTCATTCTCTGATAAAATCTCAGAGTATTCCATCAATTTGAAGTATTCAAACCAAGTGACTTTTAAAATTGAACCAAGTGCTCCGTGATAGCTGGCACCATCTGATTGTCATTGCTTTGCCCTTTTGTTCTGGGAGAGGTCATGATATTTAAATTTAATTTCAATAATATTGAATATCTATTTTGTTATCATTTAAAACATAATTATTTTTCCAAAAATAATTTTGTATAATAAATAAGATTTTAAAATCCAGTAAACTTTAGTATAAAATTTCAAATTATATGGATATATGGTGAATAAAAATTTACAAAGTACATTAGGGATACATCCATACTTCAATAAATCAGATTATATGTAACAAGATTGGAAAACTCATAATATTACTAACAATAATTTAAATTTCACTCAATAATATAGGATCACACAATGGAGCAATCTTTAGCAAAACGCAAATGAACAAATATTCCAATTGAATTCAAGCAATCGGGTTAACTTAGTTCGTTGAAATTTGTACCTTAATAAGGACCTGCAATCAGACTAGAACGAGATTAGTTTAAGAATCATAATGGATTTGGGTATAGATTGTGTGCTAAATGAGAGATGAGCAGCTGTGTGATGCTTGGCTTGAGCATGGAAGCCTTGTGTGCAATCGAGCTGAAGAGGGTATAGCTTGGCTCAAAGCTTTGATGTTTGCTGCTAAGATGGTGTGGTGATTGTGGAGATCACAAGGCATGTAGGACAATTGGAGAGGTTTGATGGTTGCTACGATCATGGGAGTCCAGCGATGGATGCAAGCAGAAGCAAATGGGGTGCGCGGGTGTAGCGAGGCGTGGAAGTGGAAGGGCCGGCTGCAATGAGGTTTCCTTCTGGGTGTTGCTGTAGCATCACCGATGCCATGCATTAGGACTTGCAAATGAGGGCATGTGCATGAGGACTCGGGCGCTTTTGCTCTCAAAGTAAATAGGAAATAGCGAGACATTGGAGTGGTGGATCAATATGAGAGGAGAGGACATGAACGAGTAGGAGTTGTGGATTTTCACCCAAGGTCTAAACATTTCCTATCTGGGATATGGATTCATTTCAGAATTTGATTTCTCAAAAGAACATTGAAGTTTTATCTCTTATATGTTCCTTTCCAATATAATAATAATGTTATTTATGTAAACTTTTTTGCAAGATGCTGAAATAAAAATTATAAATGTGAAAATATAGTATGATAAATATTTCTACTCATTCTAAGGTATTCATTATCCCAAAATAAAGTATCTCTATATCAATTAGAATTGATTTAAACATGAATATTCAACTGGCCATATCAACAATCTGTCAGCATCCTTCTTTCCAAACATGTCCATCATCATCCAATCTGCCTAATCAGCTTCTAGTCATCAATAAGGCCACATTATTGTAGTTTTAGGACATTGATAGTAAATCTGCTACAATGGTGTTCTATAAGGCATTGATAGTTCATGAAGCTTATGTATCCATATTATGTACCGATGGTTCTTGATGCTCCACCGGTACTTATGTGACACTCCGCATGGCGTATTAGATTTTTTTGTTATTTTGACTAGTCGCTCTAACCCATGACAAAATATGGAAAAAAAGCTCATACATTAAAAACAACTTATATTTAACATCGACAGCTCATAATTATTTTATTTGTGTTTCCTCTTTGTAGGTCAATATTCAGCATCATATATCATCGCTAGTCTTACTACTATTTTATAAAATTTATCTTTAAGTTTTTGTAAATTTTTTTTATTATACGACACATCAGGTGCATTTCTTAACTTTATTCATCATTTTTGGATTTTGCTAATGACATTACTATCTATTTCATCATGATTTTGTATGATTGATCTATGATGTGAAAAACGCTCACTTTTCTTGATAATTTGATTACCAATTGTCATATTACTAATACAAGTGCTTCTCTTTTGACTAAATGTGTTTCATATATTTAATTTTTGATCTACTAAAATAAAACCTTTAGACTTTAAAGTTTTTCTTTATAACTTGAGCTTTGTCTTTAGTTTTATTAATAAGAAGAAAATCATCTACAAAAAGTATATATTATACTAAGTCAGGATCTCGATAACGAAAAAAGATAAAGACTTAAAGTCAAATCTTGATGTAATCTAATTATAATTCTTCTGTCTGAACACAAATAATAACTCTTTTATACATGTTTTTAATGACTTGAATATTAGTAGTGCAAATCTTTTTTTTTTTTTTAAATTCTCCAAAATACTTCCCGTGAAACTTTACTATAAGCTTTTTTTAGATCGATAAAAACTAAGGTCTTGTTTGGTCGAGGTATAATTTTGGGAAATTTTTTATTTTTTAGGGATAGAGAAAGAAGCTGATTTTAATGTTATAATCTAAAGTAAAGTTATTATTGAGAATTGTGTTTGATGTAAAATAAATTTAATTTTAAGGTTGGGATTTGTGTAGGATGCAAAATAAAGTTATTTTTTAATATTTAAATTTATATATGATATGGAATAAATGTAAAATATTGATGAATGTATTTTCAGAGGTGTTGGAAGCGTTTTTTATCCCCAACCAAAGAAAGCCTTAATGCAGACCGTCCTTTGTTTTCTTAAATTTTTCTATTAAACCTCTTAACAAATGAATAGCTTCCATAGTAGATCTGTTTAGCATAAAACTAAACTGGTTCTGTAATACCTAGTATCACGGCATAAATTATTTTCGATTATCATCTTCCAAAATTTTAAAGTATTATTCGTTTGATTCCTCTATATTCTGATTTAGTAAAAGTAAATACATATTCACCTCTCTCCAAATCTTTGATTTAGTAAACAAAAAGAAAGGTCAAAGTTCTATCTTATTTATGATATAGATTCGACTCAGATAGAGAAGTCAAGTAGCGTAATTGGCGTCCAACCAAAGCAGTGGCATACGTGGCTTCAATGTTAAAGTATCAGTTAAGGTAGAAGTAGCGACATCACTAGCGTCTGTAAGATTAAGATAAGAGGTCGGCTAAAGTAGAGGAAGCAACAGTGTGTGAAAGGTCAATCCTTTTTTGCTGATGGAATTCTAGCATGTATGAGGCTTTCTGCTCTTCCATTCACATCAATCCGGCACTCAGCTTTCTCATTGTGAACTGTTGAGTTTAAGCATAGTCGTTTTAATATTTTATTATGGGTTGGACTGACTAGTCCAGCATATATTTTCTTTAATTAAAGTATCTAAAGTATTGAAGTTATATTAGATAAGTATCAATTTTTTTAAAAAATAATTTGGTACACCATATGGCTTATTGAATACTTATCGGTGGAGTATTGATATGTAATATATAGTAAGCTTTGTGGAATATTGACGCTTCATAGACATTATTTTAATTAGCTCTGTAATTTTTTTTCATTATGTTTTGTCTCCATAATCATTTCCTCAATGTATTTTTCTATTTCTTATTGTTTCCTCATATTTTTTGTACCCTTCAGCTAAAATAGAATTTGCAATATAAATTGATTTAGGCAAATGAGTACAGATTTCTTTAGTAAAGAGTATGAAAGTTTCGAGGAAATGTCCTTTTGTGTTTTCCTTTGGGTTAGGTGGGTTAACAATAATAACATGTCTATAGGGAATTTTGTTTTGTCTTCCTTTGACTGTAGACTGGAACGACTATAGGACACCTCGTGACATCTTTCTTTAAAGAAGGTGGGCTAGGTGTAAGACAACTAGACTCAATAGGTCACCTCTCTAGGAGTGAACCATGCAAAAGGGGTTCTCGCTGGTATTTGTGAGTCCATCTTGAGATAGAGAGATTTTTTTTGTAGTTTTAATTTAAGTTTTTCTGAAGTTTCAATTTATCTTAACGTATTATGTTGTAGAAGACATTCAACATGGCTGATGTAGATCTAGGCTTGCATCATGAGTTATCGTTTTATAAACCTTGCCTTTATAGATTCTGAGAAGCCACTCCACTCGAAATGGCAATCCATCCTTACTTCCAATTCGAAATGCACATTTTGATCCATTTGACCATCAAAGCAGAATGTTTTTAGTGATTTTGTTCTAATATACTGCTTGGATTGCTCTCTTTTGTTCCTCTTAGTTGCGTAGTGCTAGCTTTCATTTAAATTAGTTTTTCTCCCATCATTAATTGTTATATCCTAATTCACACATTCTAACCTAGGCTTACTATTCATTGTGAATGCACGTATATGCAAACAACAAAATGTAAAATAATGTGCTGGATTTAATAAGATTTCCTAACCTTCACCCTACTCTGATACTAATATGATGCAGGAAAAGTTAGATGATGTTTAAGTTTGATTTCAACAATATTATATTAACAATTTTTTTATCATTTAATCCATAATTGTTTTTAAAATTATATTATATAATATGGGGATAATAAAATCTCATAAACTAAATTATTATAGAATTTTAAATTTGATGGAAAAAAATGGAGCAATTTTTAGCAAAGCTTAAATGAACAAACATTTTAGTTGAAATCACTTAATTGACTTAACTTAGTTTGTTGAAATTTGCACTATATTTAGAAGGACTCAGAATCAAACTTAATTGAGATCATGCTTGGAATCATAATGGACTTAGGTGTAGCTTGTGTCTTGAACAGCAGGTAAGCAGCTCTACATGCTTTGTTGTATGCAATGCTTGGCTTGAATTTGGAGGGATCGCATGCAAGCAGGTTGAAGAGGATGAGGGCAATTGAGCATGTGAGGATAGTGGCAAGTTGAAGCGAAGGAGAATTGTGCAGGAGAAACAATGCGTGGGAGTGGAGTTGCCGACTATGATGAGGTTGTCTACTAGACGTTGCAGTAGCGTTGCTGGCATGCTGGTGTAGTGCGATAGGACTTGTGGACGATGGCATGACCATGAGGACTTAGTCACTATGGCACAGAACATGAGTAGGGAATAATGCAAAGATTAAAGAGGGGTGAATCGACATGAAATTCAGAGATTCTCACCCGAAACTTAATTCTTTCTCTATCTAAGATATCAATTCATTTAGAATCTAATTTTCCAAGGGGAGACTGCAATTTTAGTTCGCGTACATACTCTTTAATGCTATAATTGAAGGGTTTATTAGGCTTCTTTACATAATGGTGAAATAAAAATTAATAAAAGTGAAAATAAAATATGCCAAATATTTCTACCCATACTAAGGAATATGTCATCCCAAATTTGTATATCCCCTCGTCAATGGGAATCAATCTTATTATGTGCGATATTTAACCTGCCATATTAGCATCCTTGTTTACATACATGTAGTTGATCAACATCCAGTGTGCCTAGTCTGCCTCCATTCACCAATAGTTGATTGGATTTGGGCTATAGGTTGTAAATCTGCTACAGTGGTATCCCCAAGAGTCCTATTCTCGTTGTTGTGTTTGAGTGGCTGTTGGTATTTCTACACCTGTATTCATTGTGGTTTTCCTTTACTCACATTTGACAACTCTAGTGAGAGGATAGACACTGATAGATAGGGCAAACATCGTGATAGGGATTTTGTAGAAGCTAATATAGGGAAGTTCCATGTTGATTCTAAAGTTATGTATAGTCTTCACGATTGGCTGAAAAGATGAAACATAGTATCGTGCAAATGACATGGTTTATGGAATGCCACTTGTCACCAATATTTAAAATAGCTTTAATTGAATGATACCCTGATGGTCATAGGCAGTTACTTTGAATCTGGTGTATGCCAATGTGGTCAGACTTAATGGAGCTATGAAGAAAATTTAATGTAAAATGTGGTGGAAGGAAGATAAAATGATATCTATATATGTTAAATGGTGAATTTAAGTCTCATCTCTTTCAATGAATCTATGGTTGACATGAAGGCATATATGCCTTGACAACTCTAGAAGCATTTTTTTCATTTTTTTAATATCTCCAATTGTTCCTCTTCCATTTATGATAGAAACAAGCAATATTAAACTTTAAAATGAGAGGAAGTTATAAAGATCTATGCATACATACATATATATATATATATATATATATATATATATACATATATATATATATATAT
>JAEMOT010003481.1:304952-324127 GCA_019297695.1 Apostasia ramifera
ATACTAATTTGGTCCTATTTTAGTCCTGTTTTGGTCCTTGCGCCAAACAGGGCCTTAATGTCACATTGATAATTGAGATTAAAGCAAGGAGCCTACGTGTAAATAATATGTAATTATAGTGATTAATGAGATTAATGGAATTAATATTATTTATTGAAAAATTATTTTGGGGTGTTTAAATTCAAGATAGAAATTAATATGTATCTTTTACGAAAGTTTCATAGTACATTGGTGAAAATTGGGTTTTTTATTTTTGCCCTTTTAAGGTAGAAATAGTTTATCAAAAAAAATAGAAAAACAACATCTTCAAAGTGTATCTATTGGGGAAGTTGGACAACTGTCAAGCATGAAAATTTATTATGTACGAATTAAACACCTATCAATCTCTACTTTATCTATATGTAGATGGTAAATGGGTGAAAAATAGGGCTTTCCATTTTTGCTTTCTATCATCTTAATAATAGATTTAAAAAAAGCTTATATAAGTCTATTTTATTTTTAAGTTATTTTTAGAAATCTTTCAATATAAATAATTTTCTTTTGTAGCTTGCAAGATTAAAATGTTATTATAATATTTTTATATTAGATTTTTATCATAAATTTAAATTTATGAATATGTAGTTATCCAAACTTTCAAATAGTATAAATTTAACAAAATTGGAAACCAATATTATATTAGTAATAATAATATCAAAATTTAATTACTATAATCATTTTTTAGAATTTATTATTAATATAATTCATAATAGTATATGTATATTATACATATATATAATCTACGAGGCCCATGTGATTGTGGTATCATCCATTAGAGAAAGTACTTTTAAATTATTTAAAAAAAAAGTTTAAGATAATTGATGTTTTTTATCTATGAAGCACGGACACGACACGGGGACACGGGATACGACACGACACGGCGACACGGCGATTTTTCAAAATATAGGACACGGACACGGCATGACACGCTAAATACAATAATAANTTTATTAGGGCAATCACAGTGAGCACGACAATAAGAGAAAGTAAGAGCTCTCAGTATTGAAGATGAAAAAAGGATAAAAGTGAAGCTAGAGTTTTAAATTTTTTTCGATTAGTTCATTTTCATAAGGCTTAAGGGCAACAAGGGAGGAAGAAATTTAATTTAACTTGGTTAACTTAGAATTTTGACTCATATTAGGTAAAATTTTAACAATAATAATAGATATATTTAAAATTTTATTAAATAAAATTTTAACGATAATAAAAAAAATGAGATAGATATATCCATAAATTTTATTAAAAATATATAATATTAATAAATAAATTTAACATTAATATTAACTATATCCAATTCTATCTTATGTATGCTAGAAGTGTCTTGTATCTCTGAAGTATCCTAGAAGTGTCTCAAAAGTATCTTAGGACTTCGTTTGGTTCGAGCTTTTTTTTAATAAGAGAAAAAAATATTTATTTCTTAAATTTAATGGGAGATAAAATTTATTTTAATATTAAAAAATGTAAAAATATGAAATACTTGTAATTTTAATATTTGTATTTGTGTTGGATGTAAAATAAAGTTAACTTTTATAGTTAAAATTTGTGTTGGGCAAACAATTTGCCTCGAACCAAACGAGGCCTAGAAGTGTCTTTGAAGTGTCCTAAGGTGTCCCAAAGTGTCCTCGCGTGTCCAAAAAGTGTCGTTTAGTTTTTTTAATATTATTTTATTAGGACACGCCACGTGGCGTGTCTGACACGGTGTCCTCGCGTATCCCCGAGTGTCCGACACGGACACGGCGTGGTTCTTGAAGTGTCCATGCTTCATAGTTTTTTATTGTGTATTTAAAATCATAATAAAATAATATATATTTCGCATGTTTGGCTATGTAAAAAGTAACCGTGTACTTGCTACCATCTATTAACTTAGTCGATTACAACATAAATATGTGTTTTATTTGAGTAAACTTTTGGACTTATGATAATTAGTTGTTTTTCTTTTGTTTTAATGTTTATAAAATAATAGTAATTAACTTTCCTAGGCTACAAAGATAAATATATTATCTTATCCTCAATATAAAACTAATTAAATCATGTAGTTGCCGCAGTATATGAAAACTGTAGTCTTTTATTGGTTATAAGTCTAATGAAATGAATAAGTAAATATTAAGTGGGCTCCTTAAAAATCAAAGAGGAGGAGATAGATAAAAAATGATTTTAAGCTAAATCCAAATTAAAACTTTCAATTTATGTAATTTACGTAATTCAAGTTATTATAGACATTTATAAGGGCCAATTTTCAGAAAGAAAAAAACCAACTTTTGGAAAGACACGTATAACAGGTTGTTCTTTATATTCAAATGTAAGGGAATTTAACTAAAGATTTTTTTATTACAGTTGGATCATACTAAGCTTCAATTTTGAGTTCATATCTCTTTAATTTGGTTTCGGAGATCTTGACTAGCCACATTTAAGAAAATTTGTCTTAGTGTATGTTAGCAGATATTCGTGTTGATAAGACTGGAGATGAAGCTATGATAACTCGAGTTATGGAAGAAAATCTTATAGTTTAAAGATTTTTGTCTTATTAGATCTAAAATCGAATATATGAAATGTAAATTTAGTTAAAATAGAAGAATCATTAGGAAGGTGGCACTTGGTGATCAAGTTATTAGGAAGGGTGAGCGATTTAGATACCTCAAGTCATATAAAATAATAATGAAATACTAGCGGTGTTATTAGCCGAATTCAAACTAGATTGATAAAATGGAGGAATGCATCTGGCTTGTTGTGTGATAAAAAAGTTATACTCAAACTGAATGATAAATTTTATAGGGGGACTAATGATATTACAAGGTGTTGAATGCTGGCCTGTAAAGCAAAAATATATAAATAAAATAAATAAAATAAATATTGTGGAGATGAGAATGTTATGATATATAAGTGTATATGCAGGAAATGACATGATAAGAAATTAATATATCTATGAGAAGATTAGAATGATCTTAATTGATGATAAACTCAAAGAAAGCTGGCTTAGATAGTTTGGATATACACATATCATCTCTCTGAGTTTGTGGACTGCCCATCTACATACTGAACATGTTGGGGACTCGAATATCTACTAATCCAGGTCAACCTTATTTGTGCAGAATAAATACGAATTTTTAGTTTTAGCCTTAAGAAATTTATGCATTGTGTTTTATATCACTCTTAAGGTGCAACTGTCAAATGTTTGCTTTTGTAAGGGCGTGCTTTAGTATTAGTTTGTCAAAAGAAAGAAACTCAATCCAGGTCGGATCGACTCCTTGCAACCTTAGCCTTAGACCTAAACTCGCTTGGGTTAGTTCCATAACTTCAGGAACAAGAACTGAACCAATACTTAGTGGACCCAAACCAAAAATTTAGTTTGGGCCCAATAGTAAGGAGAGTTGGGTTATTTTATCTTACCCATCTAAAAAGTGAAAGAGAAAGATCGTTAAAGACAAAGCAAGAAACTATAAAGAATAATCTTACATTCTTGGAGCTAAATGATGAGTTGTTATTTGTTAGAGTGCAATAGAAACAAATAATTCATATAGCTGACCCCGCCTAGTGGGATAAAGGCTTGGTTGTTGTTATTGTTGTGGTTCTCATTTCGACTTGAGTCATTTTAGAGTTGTACATAGCTTGACAAATTTAAATTCTATATATTTTTAAATTTCACAACATTTATTTTTAAAAATTTTAGGTTTAGATTTTGATTTTTTTTATTAGCTTTAGATTTTGATAATGTAATTTTCTTATATTATGAAGAGTAAAAGTACGCCGGTGAAGACTTGGGCGCACTTTATAGTATTTACTAATTTTTGCTCCTTTGGATATTTTGCAAAAATAATTTCTATTTTGCATGAAACATGAGGATCGTCTTTCTCATTTATCTGAGCTATTAAGTCTACGGTACTGTTTTTATATTTGCAAGAGAGTGGCTTCTTTAGAATGTACTAGAAAGATGCTAAAAAAAAGAATATACAAGAGAAGATATTGCTGGAATGAATATTTAGGGCTATGTTTGTTATAGATTTTCAGGTTCTTTTAACTCATTCTGATGGAAGTTTATAGTTGCCTTCTTGTATGTTTCCTTTGCAGTACTTGAACTTTCTATCAAACTCATCGAAAAAGGAAGAATGGACAGTTCGGTTTGTGCAATTGTTGTATTTACTATTCAGTATGTCTTTGTTAACTATGTTTCGAAAGACAAATTGAAGCATGGACGCTGGAAAATAACTACAAAGGTGTGCTAATATATTCATTCTGTTATCTTTTTTGGGGGGGTTAATCCTGTTGTATTGCTTTTTTTATTTGATTGTTCAGAGAGCATGTAGTTAACTGGTTTTAAAATTGTATGGAACATCTTTCAGCTGATCTATGCCTCAGCATATGGTGTCCCAGATTAACAAGAACCATGAATTACCATCTGTTGTATTCTGTTGGATGGTCTTGATTAAATCTTAGCTAAACTATGAAGTGATCAACAATTTTATTTCAAGGTTATCTTACGTGAGATGATTTATGTTTGGTTGGGTTGTTTTCTGTTTAAACTTTTGGTTATTGATGAAACTAAAATTTGGATTAGTTATGAAACTTGTTTTGGTTGGTAGTGAGGTTAAATTTAGGTTGAATATAATATTTAGATAGTTTACAGTAAGGAATTCTAGTAAGGGCATCGCAGTATAATTTGCAAGTCAACATATTTAGCACAATTTTTATTAGTTCCTTGTTTGTCTGCTATGATATGCAAATGTTCTTCCTAAGCAAATCTAGGTTATGCTACTCATTCAATAATCTGTTTACTCTTTTAGTTTCATGCCAACGTTTTTGTGTGCATGCTTTATATAGCGTGCATATATGCTGAAGAGGGTGCTGCTAATCTTAAATTTGGTATAACTCGCACATTTTGTCTCCTTGAAACACGCATTACAAATATCTGTACATGTCACTTCGTGAACTCATCTTCTAGTGTACCTAGATTTCAACTGCATGTATTTCATCATAAATGCATCCAAACCTTGAGATGACCTTGGTTTGATGAGCAAGCAAAGATATCAGTATTTGTCTATATTTTGTTTTAGATGTTAGATCTGATGAAACGTTGTGTTAGAAGAGGCCAGATCTATCACAAGATTCAGCACATATTACTCTATGACTCCTCAATCTATAATGGTCTATGCCAACTTGTGTGTGTATCTAGACAAGCACTGGAGGTCAGTGATCCTAAAATGTCTGTGTGCGCAGAACATATAGTCCACATATTCCTTTATTCTGTAATCATCTGTATTGTCTAGGGAAACGGCATTTCCTTTTACGAGTTAAAGGAGACAGAAGGCTTGCAAGATGCTATGTGCTCTGCACTGGAAATTGTCTACTATTTGCTGGCTGATCTTCTGAAGGTACTGCTGTTATCATGGGCATTTTCTTTTATACTCTCTGGTATCATGGTTGTAGTGAGTTCCTATCTGCTTTACTGAGTATAGTAACGGTAACCTTAGGATCTGGTTCAGTTATTAGTTAGTCTTACAGACAACACCACTGTTGCTAATTCAAAAGCAATAATCATTCGTGTGATACTTTAAGCTACCAACAGCTTAAATTTGCTATTGAAGGTCCAGTTAGTGAACTGTTCGCATGCATGGTGGTGATGACCTGTATGTAGCAAAAGGAAACCAATGTAATGATGGAAACGTTGGCATTACTGTAGATAATGGAAACACTGTTTTTAGACTATTGCCCGTGACTCTAGTTGTATGAAATCATCACTTCACTTACTAGATTTTGTGGTAATTATTTCCCCATTAGTTTTGAGCATCTTATATTCATTGGAAATTGATGATCTTTAGCAATACCTCTCCATGGCATGCTCTTTTAATCATTCATGCCTTGTTAGGAACATTTAATTTGTTGGATGGTTTGAATTATCTCAGCGTAT
Source organism: Apostasia ramifera (assembly GCA_019297695.1). Taxonomy (NCBI): domain Eukaryota; kingdom Viridiplantae; phylum Streptophyta; class Magnoliopsida; order Asparagales; family Orchidaceae; genus Apostasia; species Apostasia ramifera. Next base: position 310,891 of record JAEMOT010003481.1, read on the forward strand.
GAAGTAAACATATGTTTCTTTTTATATAATCTTCTTTATTTAGATTATTATGTAGTAAGATTCTACATTAACTTGTGATGTGCTTTGCCTGATACGTATAATCTTTGATGTCAGTCTAACACCTTACATTATGACATAGTTCAAAAGATAACTAGATAAGCTTGAGTAGGCTGAATCAAATGGTCTAAAATATAGTTTTTTATAATGAAACCCAATCAAGTTTTACCGATATGCTTCTTCATTCACTTCGAGTTTTTTGAAAATTTATGTATGGCCTCTAAGGCCTCGTTTCTCTCCCATCTGCCAACTATTCACTATTTTGTCATTCATGTATTGATTAGAAGACTTCAGATGAGGAAAAACACCAAGTTTTTATATTTTAGCAGCATTGTAGTTTTCAGAATTATCAAACACATTAAGACAATTAAAACAACAATTTTACTATTTGGTCAGGTCTGAAGTTTATTTTTGGTGGTGGTTGAAATATATGAAACTTGTTTGCATGGTTATGTTTCCTGTTCTTTTAATTTATTTTCATTTGTAAAGTGACTTTTGTTATGTTGCAGGGTTCAAACTTGACTGCGTTGCCCTTCATTCAAACCGTGCTATCTTCTTCAAGCAGACCCAATTCTGTTTCCTCAGCAATAGTATCATTGATGAATATTTTTCCAAGTCCAGTAAGGCTGATGGAATATCAATATATTTTCTCCTTAGTATCAATCTATTGCATCTACCTTAAATTTTTTTGTTTTCCTTGGCTCTTTTCCTTGTATTCCGGTCATGGATATCGAGATATGTTGCTTGTTTATTTATATGATGTGGTACGACATGCAGTAGCCAATAGGTCATAGCATTCAAGATCAGCAATAAATAACAAATGTCCACAGTATAGGGAAGAAAAAATCCGAGAATAAATACGTGACAACTAAGAAATCACCAATCCCACAGAACTGATGTGATGTTCCAACAAAATATAAGCAAAGGTATGTAGAGATTTACTGAAATCATATTAGGGAATTCAAACACTCAATCAATGAGATCCAAGCTTTGGGGAGAATATAGGATTCTATTAATAAATTTCCCAATGGTAATTTCTGTTAGTCCAAAATGGGAATAAATCTCTAGGTGAGTAATCTATATGAGCCATACAAGTAGAAATTTAAATTTGTAAGAATATTTAAGTTATGGATGAGTATAACTAAGTTATGGGATTGGATTGTTGAGGCTACATTGGGTTATTGACTACGCAAAGAGATGGAGGTCATGAATCAAATCTAAGAGGCGCTTGCGAATGGGATGGGGTGGGCTTGGGTACTGTCCTTGTTCATGGATTGTAGAGGAGGTGGAAGGGAGGTGGGATTTGAACTCCCAGTTAATCCTGTGTTGGCTATAGCATAGCCCGCAAGGAAAGGGGGATGTGGGCATGTGCTTATTGGTCTGAGATGGTCTTAGGATTAGATCCGAAACCAAAATTGGTTTGTGTGAATAAGGCTATTAATTTTACTCAAAGATTGAAGATCCCTTGAAAGTTGAATCAAATTTTACATTGAATCGAGCTCGATTTGATCCAAACGAGCCGACTAATGAGCTATCTTTTAGCTCAAGATTTTTATCAATCCAATCTTGAGCCGATATATGATCAAATCGAGATGGCTGGAAATTAGATCGATTAAAAAATAATAGTTATATATATTTATACATATAATTGGATTTTGTATATTAGTTTTTTGCAATAGTTTAATGAAAGAGTTCATTAAATTTTTCTTCATAACCTTTATTCAAAATATGTTTATTGTAGATTATTTATTTATTTATTTTTAAATATTAGATCAAAATGAATGGCCATAGTTTAAGCTAATTGATGAACAAATACATTTATGCATAAAATTTAGTTAAAAGATTGGAAATTAATCTAAAGTTAAATCGACTTTGGTTCGGATCGAGCTTGATCGATAACAAATGGACCAGACCTAGCTCAAAGCGAAATCAGATCAAAATCGTATTGAATTCTTCTAGTTCAAATTTTGAGGAAAATATATATATAAAAATTTTGATTCATTGAGTATAAAAGAATAACGCATTTCACTTTACAAATTAAAGTAAATCGTACATCATTCTAGGATATTACAAAATACTCACTTCGAAATTTCTAGCTCTTCTTTAGAACTATTGTCCTTGAATCTGTCCATTAAATTATGATGTTGATTTATCTTTTTTGCCTTGGACTAAAAATTAAGGTAGGTTAGCTTGCATAAGGTTGTTACCGATAGAGAGCTTTGATAACCCCCAATTAAATTTTCGCTTAGGGAAAGGCTGATTTTGCTACAACTGTTGAATCTTGTGCTACATGTTCGTCTCCATAGTAGCTAACTTTGGACATTGTTTGCACTTTCCCATCATGATAGATATTGATATCTTCATCAATCTCAACTCCTAAATGTTGATAAAATTGCAACTCATTTAGGTTCGATGGTGCTTTCTTAGCATGAGGATCTACATTGGTGTTTAAACCTTTGCTCATTCCTGATATGGTTGCCCGCAGCCACTTCTCCGTTGCTTCTCTTAGTATGTTGAAAATCCTTACCTTTTTTCCGGTTGCTGGTGCCTGGTGCTATCCCACCTCTTTATTCCTAGCACATTCACTATAATAAAGAACAAACACATCTTGGAGAGTAGTATGTGTAAATGCCTTTCAGTATTTGTTTCACTCCACAAGAACTCAGTACATTCTGAAAAATTTCAACAATAGATTTTTTTTGGCGCAGATTTAGGAAAGATACAATATAGCATAAAGGTGGTATTGTTTTAAGTATTTCTTGAATTATTTTTCCATAGATGAAATAAAAAAATCCAAAGACAAATCATCTTGAAATTTAACAGATGTTTTGGAGCATTTGAAAAGGGTGTGGTAAAAAAAATAGAAGTGGTTGGATAATAGGAATTAGAAAATTGTTCTGCAGCCTCCTTAAATATTGTTAATAATTCAAAAATATTTTTTAGAAACTTTCAATCTAGTTGGCTTAATTGATAATTTTCATTCAAAGTGTGAAGTTGTAAAAAAGAGTTGAGTAAATCTTTGTAAGATAACAGATTCTATCAAACAATAGAATAAATTCTATCTTGTGTCAACTGGTAAAGAAAATTTGATAGAATTTTTACCTCTATACTGGCAACCCCCCTGCTACTCTAGAGAGGTATGATTTCATAATTTTCTATTTTTCTCTTTTGGGAGAGAATGCCTTCCACAAACTTTGCATAGCTTGGCATTTGCTTTAGTGCCTCTGCAAAGGGAATATTGATGCGTAGTTTCATGAAAATCTCTAGAAACTTTAAAAAATGCTTATCATCTTCAGTCTTTCTTAACCTTTGTGACATGGTGGAGGTGGATAAGACATAAGAAGTATACAAAAAAAAAGAGGTATACACTTCAAAGGCTGTTGAATGAGGTGTAGTTGTTTTATTTTGTTGTTCTTAGTTGTATACTTCTTATTTCTTTTGTTTTTTTACTTGAGAAGTGAATCGGGCCTATAAAGGAGGTGTGTGTAATAGCTTATCTTAGATAGTGCAGTGGTCTCTAAGTGGTTTCTTGGAGTAGGTGGAAGTTGCGAGGTCGTCTATTGGGGTTTTCATCACCTCGGTGATAGTGAGTATTTTTTTTTGGAAATCGAGTGAGTGTTGTTTTTAGTAGATAGTTTATTGCCAGTCATGGGTGTAGACACATAAAATGTGTCTAAAAATGTAAATTCTTGTCACTTTGTATGTGTTTATTGTGTTTGCTACAGTGAATAATCCATTTTACAAAATTTATTAGTGCATATTCAAAAATGTGTATATTCATCTCTCATAACGCACATCAATCCTACAAAGAAGTGGGATCTTTGAGCCTCGTTTGAAATGCAGAAAGGGAGGCCACAAAATATAGAATATGTTGGAGAGGGAAATGAGGATCAAGAATAATACCTTAATTTTTGGTATTCATGTATTTTTCAGCCTAATGATCCAACTCTTCCCTTCACTAGCATTTAACGCACTCAAAGAAATAATTCTCAATTTTACTCCAAAATCAGATTTGCCATTATAAGTATTTCATGCCCTTTAAATGAAGATAATTTTCAAACATTTGTTCACTGATGATGTGGTACTAAACTACTACAATTAAGAAAGGGGTATTAGTAAGCCCAAACTAAACCAAATTGACCCAAACATGCTCAATAATAAACTTTAAAAAAGGTCAATCACTGCTTTTAAAAAAAAAAGTCAATCATGGTTATGACTCAACTCAATCAGCCTAATATATCAATCCAGTTATGTAGCCAAACCACGATCTACTCTAGGACACCTCTAATAGACCGTTCCTATCGTTTAGCTGTGTTCTCACCATTCTATTATTGTTTTTCTTCTTTTTGTGCACAATTTGACTGTAAGAATATGAAATTATTCCTGAATCACAATCTACAAGCTTAAGCTTTGAGGTCTATTGGTAATCATAGATTTTATATCGTACCAGAGCCAGAGGCCTCAAGTTCGTTATCTCTTATATAATGTTGAAAAATTAAAAAAGCGATCTATGATGAATTGAATTTATGTTGTAAAGTAAATTAGCTTACACTTCAGGAGGTAAAGATATAAAATTATTTCTGAATCATAACCTATAAACATAAGATTTAATGATCTGTTTTTATATTTTAACCAAAAATTTAACAGATATTGATAACAAAATGCTTCCCAATGCTTGTTTGTCTTGTGGTTTTTTACCACATCGTGTCATGCTCTATGTCTGAATTTCAATCATGCAAAAGGAGTTTTCATAAATTTTAAGGCCTCATTGCACTTCAATGTCTTTTTGTAATTTATTATAAACTTGATGTAGTCAAACCATTAATCTTAAGTGAAAAAATTGTTTGGTTGTTTGTGAAATTAATTCTATCTTTGAAAAGTTTTAGGTTGTGTTAGACACTTTAATTTATGTAAACCTTTTTATGGGATTGAGATTAAACTGGTAGTTATTAGGTGGGCTATGGTATATTGGCAGGCTAAATCTTAACCAAGCACGGCTTGGAGCTCATCTTATCCATTAGATTGATCTCTTCAACTAATCATGTGTTTAATTTTGCCATTTTTTCCAATAAACATAATTTTTTCCTGCATCATAAATTACTAAGTCAATTGGACACTAAATATATAATATGGTGTTAGAGCTAGAGTTCTCTACTTCAAATCTAGATGCTCCACAATTATTTCTAGCATAAGGTTAAAAAAAGATAACATATGTATTAAATCCACAATATGATGATAACTAAGCCTTAATCATACTAGGTGAGATTGGCTACATGAAGTTTTTGTTTCCATTGCACTCTATAAAAAAAAACTGCCTCATTTAGCTCCAAGTTTGCAAGGTCATTTTTTATACTTTCTTGTCATATTATTTTTGGCTTAACCCAAATCTTCTTACTAGAGCTCCTATCGTTCACTATTTGGATGTTCAAATCATTTAAGATGATTTTCTTTGAGCTTATTGTCAAATGAGACTATTTTAACCTTCAAACAGATGTACTCATTCTCTATTTTGCCCTTTCATATATATTCACTCATCTATTTTTGGATTTTAATTTTTATAATACTTATTTTATTTATATATTTCTACTTAGTATGCAACAATCAAACGCACTGTAGATATTGTTCACTTTAGCCAGATGGGCTTCACAATTTTGAAATGCATCTATATGGGTAGGTGTGTTTTCATTTGTACTTAATTTCTTTCTCGTATTTTGTCGATGTGAGATTTAACTAAAGGTGTCATCCCTTTTGGCTATGAAGCACGGACACGACACGGGGACACGGGATACGACACGACACGACACGGCGACACGGTGATTTTCCAAAATATAGGACACGGACATGGCATGACACGCCAAATATAATAATAAAACTAACAATTTATACCTAAAAAAAATATAAAACATGATACAAACTTAAATTTTTAAGTATAAACAACTTGTAAATAGTATTGAAGTATCATAAAATCAAGATAAGAACTTGAGAACAAACGCCGTCGATATTAAAAAGATTTGAGATATAAATTTAGTGTTCACTTTGAGTAAGAGAAAATACAATTTTGTTTATTAGGACAATCACAGTGAGCACGATAATAAGAGAAAGTAAGAGCTATTAGTGTTGAAGATGAAAGAAGAATAAAGGTGAAGCTAGAATTCTAAATTTTTTGTGATTGGTTCATTTTCGAAAGACTTAAGGGCAATAAAGAAGGAATAAATTTGATTTAACTTAGATAACTTAGAATTTTGACTTATATTGGGTAAAATCTATGAAGTATGAGTACAATACGATGATACATATACGATACAATACTGATATAGCAATACGATAAATTTAAAAAAAGTAGGATACAAATACGTGAGGATACGGTTGTGAAATACTTTTAATTCTAATATTCGTATTTGCGTTGGATATGAAATAAAGTTAATTTTTATAGTTGAAATTTGTGTTGAGCAAAAAAATTGACTTCAACCAAACGAGGCCCTAGAAGTATCTCAAAAGTGTCCTAAGGTGTCCTGAAGTGTCCTTGCGTGTCCAAGAAGTGTCCTTTAATTTTTTTTATATTATTTTATTAGGACACGCCAGGTGGCGTGTCCGACACGGTGTCCCCGGGTGTCCTCGCGTGTCCCCAAGTGTCCGTGTGTCCGACACGGACACGGCGTGGTTCTTGAAGTGTCCATGCTTCATAGCCTTTTGGAGATCCGAGGCTTGGATGATTATAGGAGATTTTTTTGACATCCAAGAGGGATAATACTTTTAAGGTAAATTTCACACTAGTAATGCACAAGAGTGATACTAAATATATATATAAGCACACCTGTATTCACATTGAGTCGTTTTAAAATCGTGAGGCCCATTTAGCCAAAAATAAAGAATATCTACAGTGGCGTCCCTCTTTTAGGATACTACGATAACAAACTTATTTTGTAAGAAAAATAATAAATTGAATTAAGTAACTTTAATAATATAGGATAATTTAAAACTTATAGCGAAAGTAATATAATTAAAATATCAAACTAAATTATAGAAAATATGTAAAAATACAAGTTTATTTATATACAGATTATTAATAATAACATCACCATCTATTTTATCGTCAATTTATATTTTTAAATTGAGATATTTAAATCACTCACTCTTTTTGATAACTTGATCGCCAATTGTTATCTCCCTAATATTTATCCTTTTATTTTGAATAAGTTTGTACTCCATATATTTCGTTTTAAATCTGCTATGATAAAAAACTTTGACCTCTAAGGTATTCCTCCATAACTCAAATGCTTGGGTACTACATGGATATTATATTGAGTAGCCCTTTTGATGTGTATGAATAAAAAGGGTTAATGAGACAGCTGGATATACTGTTGCATGCCAACTTGTATCCATATTCTAATACAAAGAATGATGGTGTTTCTGTCCACCATATCTGAATTAATAGATGTTGAAGAAGAAGAATTCGCTTTGCTTATCCCAAATGCTATGAATTATGGTGATGATATTATTTGGTTATGGTAATATATGATGAGTATGTAAGATTGTAAAGTGCCCTTTTTTCTTGTCTTTCACTAATATTCGTCATAGCTTGATTATCTTGGCTTAGCTTTGTAATAGTTGAACATTCTAGCTTTTGTGACAACAGCTTTGTCTTTTTGACAGACTAGTGAAATTGGTTGCTGCATATTTGGGTGTTGGCCTTCAAATATTGATATACGTATGTATGCATTTGTGTATATGTTTATGTATTTATATATGTTTGTATATATCTTGATATATGTATGCATTTGAATATACTTTTTTGTGCATGCACACGCATTCATGTATTTTCATATCATTACCTCAGGTTCCAAGACTACTTTCACAAATGCTATCCTTTCTAATATTCATGCACTTTTCTAGCATGAATGTCTAGTATGAAAAATGTTGCCATGATTAATGGTTCAGGTTCATGTTTTTATGATTGTTAGGTTGAAATCACAAATAGTTCTTTGGTTATGAATGCAGGCAATTCAAATTGCTTCTGCCAAAGTTCTTTCTATTATATGTGCTTTAGCATCGCATCTTCAACCTTATTCACTAGAGAATATTACTATAGTTGATCCTCAACAGGTTTGGTACCTTGACATTTCATTGCTTTTGTTGAACTCTTTCCCAAATTTATCTTGTCTAATGAATATCACTTCTTTACTTCCCTTCAGATCAGTGATCTATGTGTTATCATATGCCGCATTTTAGATGAGGGAAAAAGAAAGGATTTGCTAATCTCTGTACTTGAACTTCTAGTTTCTGCAGCTTCTTTTCAGGTGATTGTAAAAAAGCTTGGATAATCCGCTTATGCAGTGCTTTTATGCATGTGTTACAAATTGACTTATATTATGTTTCATACTTTCACTAGAAGTTAAATACTGATTTTACCATTTGATTGTAACACCAAATTGTGAATTATACAGTAGTTCTAGTAGACTATTGTGTTGTGAGAGGTTTTCCATTACATGGAAATTATTGCTGATTCTGGACTTGTCACCAATGGTGATACTTGCCACTCAGTCGACCTACTCGTCTTCTGTATTCCTCTCAATTGTGTTACTTTCCCTTCACTCCAACACTCCTCTTTAGTTTCCTTTAAGTCACCTTTTCTCTTTTTCCATTAAGTCTTCATCTTCATGGTAGTATGGTACTAATACCACCTTTACTACCTTCACCACCTTGCATGTCTCACCCTTGCTACTTGTCATAATTCAAAGGCTCTTATTTTCTAAATCCAACTTCTTGCTTGCCTTTAACTTGTTGGTAAATATAACTTTTTGAAAGGTTAAATAATTACCTTTTTGGCTATTAGACGTGTTGTACTTCAAAATGGTTATGCTTAATACTTTTTGTCATTCATTTCTTTTGTCTAATTTATTTATCTCTTAATTGGAGCATACACATTGTGTGATTTAGCGAAAAGTCTCTGCCATCTATTTTAGCAATATTTGATGGAGGGACTTGGTGCATCTATATCAGCGAACTTCAGAGGCTCATCTATATCAGCTTAGGAGGTTCATGAACCTCAATCGTGCTGGGAGTCTTGTTCAATGCATCTGTTATTTTTTAGTTTGATGATGTTGATAACTTGATGTTATTATGAAATCTTCTAATATTACAAAAGCAACTACGTAAATATCTATTTTTTCTGTGTATATATACTTATGTAATCATATCTTGTTCTAGTTTTCACCTTTATTGTCTTACTGTAATGATTTATTCTCATGGTTAAGTACATTATCTGTCTCTAATAATTTCAATATCGTGGAATACTTGAATTTCAGCCTTCTCTCCTTCTGCCTATGACTTCAGAACAAGATGGAGGTTCAACATCAACCGTTGGAGATGTTAAAAGCCATCATGCAGTAGAACCTCGTGTCTATCCTTCATTTTCTGGACAAGGAAGTGTATTTGATTCAATTCTTAAATATGTGAAGACATCTGAAATTCTTATGAATAGGTATATAAATATTTTCTGTTGCTTGTAAACTGATTGCTTCCTTTTTCTTGTCCTTCTGGACAAGCTAGTAGCTATACCTTAAGCAACATGGAAATATATCATATGTGTCATTTAGATGGCCAGGCTTAGTTGATTCCTGATTTTCTCTCCTTGGTCTATTGCGAAAGCAGTGAACTTCATTTTGAATTGTTTTTGTTTTGGTTTTTGTTGGATTGTTTGCTGATCACTTGGGTAGTTTCCCATTTTGCTTGGACTATCATGTTGTTTTCGCCCTCCAATTTCTATAGTTCCAAGTAGATTATAACTGTACTTTTCGAGATAACTTTGATGTTATAATGCCATGCCCTTAATGGAGCATTTGGCATGTTGATATTTTTTTTTGGGAAAATCAAAATAACCTGATTCTTTCTTTTGAAACCTCTACAGTGATCCTCACTTATTGATGAACATATTTAATTTCCTAAAGGCATTATGGGATGGTGGTGACCAGTACATCGAATTGTTGGAGAAGCTTAGAAAGTCTTCTTGTTTCTGGGAGCATTTGTCATCCATATTAATGTACAAAGACAACTTTAAGGGGCCCATAAAAGATGGGAGCGATGATGACATTCAGCTTATGACATATAGGTAATTGCTAGAGATGGTTGGACCACATCATAGTGACTTGATGCTTCGCATACAAGCTTTTGTTGTGGGCTGTCATACTGTCTAAAGCTCGACAATCGTTGTGCAGGTATTGCTGCCAGGGTGTTGTTTTGGAAATCATGGCACGAGAAACTTTTTTGCAGGAAAAATTTATACCTAACGAATCATCCAAAATTTTTTCTTCTACGACAAATGGACATGTTAAAAATATATTGGCCGTTCAAGCATCTCCATCTTCAACTAGCTTTCCAAATGATATCTTAACAAATTGGTATGATGGTTCCACAATTGATGCCCTTATCAAATCGTTTGCTCTTGGTGGATATGATACAGAGATCATCAATCATGCCAAGGTATTAAATTTATTTCATAAATTTACTGCTTAGAAGGTACTGAATGAGAGACCAACTATGTGTCACTTGCATGATAGGTGTGCCCAAGTTGAATACCGCAATGCAAGAGGATAAAATGTAGAAATTCAAAGTAAATTATATGAAAACTTGGATGAAATATAGTCTATAGAGAACCTTTGGATATCCATATAATAATATGAAGATGAGTGGCTGTCTCTTGAGTTTCATTATATCAATATTAATTACATTCTTTTTAAGTATGCCTGAAGTTCAGTCTAGATCGTTTGCCACAAACATGACAATACAGAAATATTCCAGTTCAATCAAGGTGGATCAGGTGTTATAGTAGATGTTACCCAGGTTGACGTGGGATTCTCAGAATGTTCTGTTCCACTCTAGGTTTTATCAGTGTGAAGAGAATAGAATAATCATGTTGTTTCTTTAAAAACCCTCAGGAAAATTTCTAATTGAAATAGAAAAGAAAATTGAAAGAGCAATATAACTGTGGGAAAATAGACCAAACGCATGATGGGAAAAGGAAGAAAAGAACATTCACTGTTTAAGAACCAAATTACACCATTCTGTCAGGTGAATCCATGACCCATGTCTGCTAGAGTTTGCAGGAACGAAAATTATGGATGCAGATCAAATATAATATGGAAAATCATCCCAACCCACATAATCCAAAGCTAAAACAATTTATTTCACAATTTGAAGAGGATGGTAATTTTCGATTATCTGGGTGCGAAACATCTTTCAGATTATCTTTATTCACATCATTACTATGCTTACTTGGAGACATTTTCCAGTTTTAAAAATTTAAGCAAATCTCAAATAATAAATGGCTAAGAGATTAAGTCAAAGGAGTTCCCAATTACTTGGACAACATGGGTTCTGCTTGAAGTCATTATCTTCTCAATTTGGTGATAAACTTTTTTTTTTTTTTGATAGAGGTGATAACCTATTTAACTAAGCATATCCAAGGTGAGATTTATGTTGCATTGCATGCTTTTGGAGATGAGATTGTTCTAAAAGATGAGACTTGTGAAGGAGCTGACAAAGGTTGAAATCATGAGATGATACTTAAGCAAAGTGATTAAAATTGAGTAGTAACAAGATAGAAATTACGTTTAGTTATATTTGGTAAATCTGTAGAAAGAGCTGATAATGCATTATCCGAAGATGGTTGATTCTGTAGAAAGAGGTAGTAATGCATAAATCCAAAGATGATATATTTACCAAATACTTTTGTGTTTGCCAGCTTATAGTTTATTTATTTGATGTTGTATACACTTCTGTTATAATGGTCACCTTAACTTTTAGTTTAAGATGTGTCACTTTGATCTATGTTCATTAAAAACAAATCAAGCTTGTTTAGAAGTGATCTGCTTTCTTCCCCGTGCCATTTTAGAAAGATTTTTTTTTTAAAGTTTATGGTGGTGCAGGGTTCATCTGTCATACTTATCAATCAGCACTGGAAAAAATGCCTTGCAATTTACAGTTGTCTCTTTTAAGCTTTTATATCAAACCAATTTCCTTTATTTGACTCAGCCCAGATTTTGCTGGCACGGGATTATGCCTGTCAATTAGCACTGGTGAAATTCCTTGCAAATTAGTTCTTTTAGAGCTTTTATATCAAACTAATTTCTTTTGTTTGACCTAGCTCATGAATCTAAGTTTGCAAATGATATACATTCTTAATAAGTATCTTCCGAGACTTAATATCATATGGTCTATCGTATTCATATATCTTATGCGATATTGCTTTAACACATAAGTCCCTCTGTTACTCTTTTTCTGATCGGCTGGAAGACTTTGACGAGGCTCAAACAATGAAGTACCTCTACCTATACCAACTACTTCAGTGTAGCAAAGCAGAATTTTTTAGCATGGTTGTTTTCCTGATTGACCTGGAATCAATATCATGAAAAGAGAGTGACAGATATTTCATGTTTGTTTTACATCATTACTTCCTATATGCATGAGAAGCTAAATGGCAATATAAATGTACTTGTTTTACGAGCAATTTTTTCTTGTGTATAAACATGCTTTATGGCATATGTTTTCAATACAAAATATGCTAAAAATGGCCATATGAACAAAAAAGATATCATTTTTGTTTGTAAACTGGTGGAGACACAGATCAGCATTGAATCGGATGGTTAGGATGACGTCATGTGCTGAATCAAAATTCAAATTCAAATTAATTAGAGCTATTAGAGATTTCCATATTAGCTTTATTTAAATTTGATTTAATTTGATTCAGAGCATATCTCGAAGATTTGAAGACTCACCACATTTGGAGCTGATTTTATTTTATTATAAAAGAATTAGTTCCATATTTATTTTTATTTATTTGGTATTTTATTTTCTGCATTTAATATTGTATTTTCAAATTTCTACATGGGATCTCTCTATATAAAGAGGTTGCCTTGAATTGTAAAAGAGAGAGTATTGTGATGAATGAAATTATGTTTGAGTTTTCTCAGAGCCTAGATTCGGGTTAAGGGGTCGATATTCCGGTGAAGGAAACGGTAAGGTTAGCCTTTGGTGAGAATACTCAAATTAGCCTAGTTATCCACTTTTCAAGCAACAACAAAAAAAAAATTTCCTTCCTTCAGCTCAACCAAAATCTAGGTCCCTTGATGTAATTTCCCAGCCCTAATATTCAATTTCTCTTCTTCCTCTCTGCCGTTCCGGG
>JAEMOT010003481.1:324256-377589 GCA_019297695.1 Apostasia ramifera
TCGATTCAAATCACTGGTAAATTCTTTCCGAACGCAACTAAACTGATTTTTTGATTTCAACACAAATTATGCGCTTGACTTGGATTATTTATTTAGCTCTAATTGTGTGACCCGATATTTCTTGTGTGTTAATTACTGTTGAATTTAACTGTGAGACGTCTGTCCTAAATTCCTGAACCTCGGATCTGATTTATTGAATTTAAATTGACGATCTAATCTAAGTTGATAAATTCTTAGTTATCATACGATCCAATTTAATTTTAATTTTAAAATATCTTAATTTACGGGATTCAAAAATCTTATTTATCATATAATTTATTTAGAAAATATTTTCTCTTAATTAAAATAATTTGCTAATTAATTTTGTTGAATATAAATATAAATTATCATTGGCATCTTTTTTCGTCCCGCATAAACTTAGTATCAGAGCATGGTTGAAATATGGTGCATTTAGGCATATTTATTTCTGTTTGCATATGCCCACTAGGTCTAGCTTCCCTATTCCCATGGATCCCAAATTAGAAGCTATGTTGACTGAGCTTATCGCAAGGTTTGACCGCATATCTACACCTAATAAACAACATGACCCTAGATTAGTACCATTTGCTCCAATTCCAACTCTCATTACCAGACCTATTGAGACTATAGGTGACCAATCTAGTTTTTTCGTGAAAGAAGCTTTGAATGAGTTTTCCACGGAGACCTTCATTCTTCCTGAAGCATTGGAACTTGATTCCTTACCTATATCCATTTATATAGTAGATCCTAGTTTAGCCGAAGAGTACGAAAAGTACGAGGATGAGATGCACGATGAAGATAGCTATAGGATAGAAGTTGAAAGTCAAGTTGAGAAAACAGTCATAGAGCTGAGTCATAAAGAAAAGCAGATCATAGATTCGATAGAGGCTACTAAATCATCTCATTGTGGTGATAACACTCGATCATATTGAGATGATTATATATCACAGTCATTCTGAGGTCAATAGGTTTGATTTAGTTAAGTATACGCATGCATATCCTCGATTTAGTAAAAGCTCGACACCTATAGACCAATGTAGGCAGATGGTGGATGAAACTGAGTGGTTGGCTACGCGAGCATCTAACTGGTGTGCTATACAATTCGCCAGATATTTCTAGAGAACGTTATGGCACCTATTAGGAACCGCATCTCTCGTGACTCTAACTTATTCTCCACATGCCTTTAATCAGAATTAATTATTCAGTAGGCACTAGTAGGGTCATCAATCAAGTCTGCATACATTTAATTTTCTTTTCATATTGTAGGATTGAGTCTAATCAGTATTTGTATTTGCATTTTGTTTTAGTTCATTGCATGTGTCAGTTTTTTATTTATTTATGTATTTATTTATATATTATAAAATAAATAAAATCAGTAAAATTAATGGTGAGCTATTATAATTAAGTGTAGAAAAATTTTCTAAAAAATATTTTATTATGATACTTTAAGATAATTAAATCTCTAAATTAATTTATTTTAAAAGTTTTATTAAATTGGGTCAACTGAATAAGTTTGAATATTATTATTAGATCATGAGAATAGTTGATACTTTCAATATTTCAGATCTATTGGTTATCAGGACACAACAGTAATACGTAGTGAAGCAATAGCCTTTTATTCCCTTTGAGTGTAGCTTTATCCACGAGAGTCCACAGCCAAAATCCACCTCAATAATTTTAGAGCTAATTGAATAAACTTGTTGAGCAAGTAATTTTAATAGAATTCAATTATCAGTGATATTTGGTTCGGTGGAGAATTTTACCTTTTCAGGAGGCTGTTACAGTTGATCTGACCCGCTCGGAGACACACGAGTCGCATGACCCATACTCGAAGGGGTCGAGTTCCTCCCATATAGGGAGAATTGGTGGAGACACAGATCAGCATCGAATTGGATGGCTAGGATAACGTCATGTGCTGAATCAAAATTCAAATTCAAATTAATTAGAGCTATTAGAGATTTCCATATTAGCTTTATTTAAATTTGATTTGATTTGATTCAGAGCATATCTGGAAGATTTAAAGACTCACCACATTTGGAGCTGATTTTATTTTATTGTAAAAGAATTAGTTCCATATTTGTTTTATTTATTTGGTATTTTATTTTCTGCATTTAATATTGTATTTTCAAATATCTACATGGGATCTCTCTATATAAAGAGGTCGTCTTGCATTGTAAAAGAGAGAGTATTGTGATGAATGAAATTATGTTTGAGTTTTCTCAGAGCCTAGATCCGGGTTAAGGGGTCGATATTCCGGTGAAGGAAAGAGTAAGGTTAGCCTTTGGTGAGAATCCTCAAATTAGCCTAGTTATCCACTTTTTAAGCAACAAAAAAAAAAAAAATCTTTTCCTTCCTTCAGCTCAACCAAAATCTAGGTCCCTTGATGTAATTTNCGTGCGCCCGCCTGTGCTCGCGCCCTCGCGTCGTTTGCGCTTTGTCCGCACGTCGCCGGTACTCGATCAGATTAGTTAATTATCATCGTCAGTGACTCTTCTCCGATTCAAATCACTGGTAAATTCTTTCCGAACGCAACTAAACTGATTATTTGATTTCAACACAAATTATTCGCTTGACTTGGATTATTTGTTTGGCTCTAATTGTGTGACCCGATATTTCTTGTGTGTCAATTACTGTTGAATTTAACTGTGAGACGTCTGTCCTAAATTCCTGAACCTCGGATCTAATTTATTGAATTTAAATTGACGACCTAATCCAAGTTGATAAATTCTTAGTTATCATACGATCCAATTTAATTCTAATTTTAAAATATCTTAATTTACGGGATTCAAAAATTATATTTATCATATAATTTATTTAGAAAATATTTTTCTCTTAATTAAAATAATTTGCTAATTGATTTTGTTGAATATAAATATAAATTATCATTGACATCTTTTTCCGTCCCGCATCATAAACTGTCTAAGCTACCTTAGTTAAAAGGATTTTTTGATTTTGTCATAAGGTAGTAGGTTAAAATTTCCAAGAAAGAAAATTTCCAAGAGAAATTTTGGTTACAAGATAGTCTGATGTTTATTTATTTATAATTGCTCTAGGTTAAAGTTTTTTTTCGAAATCTTTATAATTGTAAAATAAAGTAAAACTTTGTGAAACCTATCCAAGTGAAATTTATTCAAGTATATAATTAAATCAATATATTTGAGTTCAGGTTATTATAAGTATAATATTTATCAGTTGCATTTCATTTGCACTAAGCTAATTGATTTAAATCAAATTTAGGTTGAAACTAAAACCTACTCATGTGTATTGAGACTCTCAATGTAATTAGTTATTCTGTGACTGATAGGAAAGCAATTGGAGAAACTTTATGATATTATTTTAATTTTAGAATTTTATTAAACTCAATAGTTATTGAGGGATGCTTTCATTTTCTAAGTAGGATTATCCGTAATGTTGCTTTAAGAATATTAAGAATGCTTGAGAATATAAAATTATAGTTAAATTCAAGAAAGTTTAAGAGTTGTTTTTTGAAATTTTTGTCAACAAAGTGTACTAGTCATTCCATTTTTCCATATGAGCTACACTTTAAATACAATATTAGAGCAAATTATATATATATAATTTCAACAAACCTGACGTATTTGTATCTTACTTTTTATTAGACTTATTGTATCGTCATATTCGTATCATTGTATTGTACCAGCTGCACCGAATAGAATCTCTCCACTATAGAGGGCATTCATGCTACTAGTACAAAAGTTATATGGGCATATTGTAAATATTGTGTCCTCTTTTCTGCCTAGTTAAAGTTATTTGTACCTAATCGAGTTTGTGATGAATTTATTTATTTTTAAATATTTACTCTTTTTCTGGTAAATCATTGGTTGTGAGCTAGCAGCTGATTTATGCTAGATTCTCATTCTTCCAGTATCAGTGCCTTGAAAGCAAGTTTCATGACATGCAAAATCTTTTAGGCATATGAACTAATGAGGTTTTTCCTGGAACATCATGCAGATAGCTTCCTGCATGCTGATTGTGCATTTGTTGAATATAATGAGATCTGGTAGCACAGGATGTCTTTCAATGTTGCTGGTTGAGAAGATTCACATGATTCATGACAAGGTCAGTATTCTTCATTGGTCATGAGCTGATTTTGCATGCTCGTTTGACCTGTGTGCAAGTGGTCATATTTTTTTTATCATGCTTCTAACAACTGCATCGCAGTTGGTGTTTTTCTACTCAGGCATCATGGTGACTCTGCATTTCTATGATTTTACATGCAGTTGATAAAAGATACTTCTTTTTCTGAACTTCTAGCACAGTATTCTAACCGAGGATATAGGTATGTTGATAAAAGATACTTTTGTTGTTGATAATATTCGTTTTCCTAACATTCTTGGACATGCTTTTGTTACTCTACAAGAATTTATTAGCATGTTTCAAACTTACGGTACAAAAAAATGTTCAACTGTAATGATTGAAAAAGGAGAAACGCTTATAATTCCACTGGGTTTTGTTTATGTTAGTGCCATGAGCATACCCACAGACATTTGAATTTGGTGATTTTATGTTTTACAATTTTAGAATTTGGTTATACATTATTCATCTTACAACGGAGGGTACATTTTAGTGTGGTTTTCAGTTGTCTTCAGGGGACAAAAAGTTGAACTGCATTATCAACATTCAGACAATGATAAATTTTCTTAAACGAGACTAAAAGAAATGTATTTTTCTATTTTATTGGTGTTTTTATGAATTGTTATATTTGATAAATGATTTTATGGACGCATTTTCTTCTCAATTCTTTTTTTATCTTTAACTGAGATCAATTTCTCCTTTCCTTTCATCCTTTTACTTGGTCAGGTTGCCTTTGACATATTCTTCTTTTGTAGTGATGGGGAGAAAGCGACCAGTCTTGTGCTCCAAGATCTTTATTATCACCTAAAGGGAGCGCTAGAGGGTCGGGGGATCTCCTCTGGTTCTTTTCAGGAACTGTCACAGCTCCTCCTTGATTTAGAAATTTTTCAGTACGATGAGAACAACTGTGCAGAGGATTTATGGCGCAATAATATACCTATGTATGACATTGCAAGCTTACGAGGTGAGCTGGGAATAGATCTGTGGGATATGTCAGGATGGAAGACCTCCAAGGAAATTGTAGAGACAATGTTGTCACACATGCACAAAGCAAATCTGATGATATCTTTAGCAGATTCTAAGAATTTTGCTTTGAAAGCTCTTGTTGCTGTTATATCTGTAATAAATCGGAAGGTTAGGTATCTTTCTATTTGCTTGTCCATCAGCTCTTGTGGTTGAGTTCTATAAATATGTTTGATTTTTTCAATCGCATGCCTGATAACAGACGTTATATTTTATTCAAGTACCTTATGAAGCTAGCTGGCAAAATTCTTGAGAAAAAGGCGCATCCATTGATTGAATCCCCCCGACAGCTGCCTAGAATATTTTGTCACCATGATTTATCCATGTATCCACTTAAGGATGATCATTTGTTTCGTTAGTTGACGTCCATCTTATGAGCTGCCATGTTTGAACATAGTTGGTTTTCTTGCTTCATTTGCATCTCCACTCATTCCATTTCGCAGCTTCGCATGTTTGTTTCTCTTTTCTCCACATCTTCCTAGAATTGTTGTCCGTCTCCATGCGATTTGGTGTCCCTATTCTGTGTGCAGGCTCATGCATGTTATCATTTTAATCCTTAATTAGACAAGTTGGAAAGTTTTTGTTGCGCGAAGTGAAGCCAGGGAATTGGGAGATTTAACAATTTTCACATAGGAGCTTTTTTAAATATTATAGCAGGATAAGGAATTGATCTGTTAGCCTTCTCTTTGATTTCTAGACCAATCCTTTTTTTTCCTGTTTTACTAACAGATGTCAGTTCAATAGACAACGCTGTTGCATTGACTGGACATGCAAGGTTTTATTAACTTGTTGTAGATATTTTATGTGAGAATGAAAATTTTACTGGGGCACCTCATGTATTATTGTTAGGTCTTCAAAAATTTTTTTTTGTTTTTATTTTGATGGATAAGTTACCATCTTTAAATCAGGCAGTATTATCAAAATCATCACAAGCTAGCGGAGGGATTTCGGACTCATTCTTAGATCACAGCATTAGATATGTATGCAGATGCGTGAAATCTACAGAAGATTTATTTGTTCAAGTTCTGACGACTCATGAGAAACTCTTGGAATTGCTGACAGCTCAGGCTGAGATGTTGCTAGTTCTCTCCAGGATCCTTTTTAGTATAGGATCTCAAAGAAAAGGTGAAAAGCGCTTACCTATTTCTTTGGTTCTGATAAGAATATGTGGCTCATGTTCCAAGTTACTAAGTGATGTCAGGCCTTCTGCTACACTCCAGAAAGCTGTGAAACTCCTTCTAATGCTATTGTTGGTCTCAATGGAATCCAGTCATGGCAATGCATACATAAATGATGATTCTGATTTAGATGCCAATCAGGTCGCTGAGGCATCTCTAGCGGTTGCTAGACAGTTAGTTATTCTTTGCAAGTATATCCAGAAAATGGAGTATTTTGATCTTTCAGTGGCATCAATGGATATAATACTAAAACGTTTTTTGACTCCTAGTGCTTGGTTGCCAGTTCTACGGGAGAATCTTCATATCCACAATCTCATACTTCTCATACGTCAAACAAATTCTTTAGTGTCAATTTCAATAACGTTAAATTTCTGTTTAACATTGGCACGTATAAAATGTGGTGCAGAGATGCTTCATTCTGTCGGTATTTTCCCTGCCCTGGAGATATTATTCAATAATTTGGTGCACGGTAAACATAATATTGATGCATTGTGTTCACCTTCTAACTATAACAAGGATGAAAAGCATGTGGTCCTCTTGGAGCTTGGATTGGCCATAATCACATCAGTAGTTTTTCATGTTCATGATGATTCTAATACAAATGATATATTCGATAGTGTTGTATGCAACTTCTTTACTGAGAAACCTAGTTTTGTTTCTGCATGTCTTTCTGCACCGAGCTTCTCAATTGATGACCAAAATAAGCAAACACAAAGTCAGGTTTCACAGACATCTCTAACAGCTCTGAACCTTGCTGAGCAGGCCCTTTTACTTATTTGTATGCTTGCTATGCATCCAAACTATCGAAGGAAAGGCATGAGAGAAATGGATTTGGTGCTAAAACAGAAGATCATTCATCTTCTGGCCTTCATAAGCAGGGATGTGCAGAGGGTTGGGGACACGTCTAGCAGCACAATACCTTTCTTCTGTCTGCCGATTCTTAAGGAAGAGGCAGAGCTTAATGAAAAGCCATCTGTTATCAGCTGCAAACATGGATGGTTCATGGTTTCTGCTTTTGGCGTATCATCTAAAGTTAAACGCTCCAGCTTACCAAAGCCAGAAATGTCCCTTGTACCCAAGGATCCCACATGCAGAGATAATCTTGCTCAGCCAACACATTTTTCAGACATTGTGGCGATACAAGTATATAGAATTGCTTTTCTTCTCTTGTCATTTTTGTGCATGCAAGCTAAAGTTGCAACTGAAAGAGCAGAGGAAGTTGGTTTCATTGATCTCGATCGTTTTCCTGATCTACCCATGCCGGATATATTGCACGGTCTACAGGTCAGTGAAGTCCCTGTTTAGTCTTCATGTGAATTTAAACATGAACCTTTTTTATACGTAATAGTTGCCAAAAAATTAATTTTTACATTTCTGAGCTTTTTATACATAATAGCTCTCTGAAGAAAAAGAATTTAATCTTATTGATCCTCAAAAGCAGGCATCATTTTCAATTCAAACTATGCATGCTTCACATATTCAATCTTAGTCATCCCCTTCGTGATCATCATAAAGGCAAATCCAAATTATGGCACGATGTGGTTAAAGCTGACTTTATGTAGCATTCTTTTGTGAGAGGGAAGGTCCTTGTAAAACAGTTTGGTTGCCACATTTCTACGTGAAGGCCATTAGTTTAAAATTTAAATTCATGAACCACCTATTTTAGTTGACGGAAAGACAAGTTGTATTAACCTCCCAAGTCCGTAGTTATGACTAGCGGTGCTTTGTTTACCCCTTATTTGTTTTTATTTTCTCGGGAGATATAGATTTATGCCTATGTGGACTTGTTTGCTTTCACAGTAACAGTTCAAGTAAGAATTTATACTACATCCACTAAGAACTTGAAATATTTCATTTTACATACTCCATTATCAACAGTGACCATTAAGTTTCTTCAAACTTGAGTTTGGATGGAATACGTCTAACCAATCATTGATCTGAAAAAAATTACATTCATCTCAGCATCAAAATTGTGCAAAAAACAGTATACGCCTTTTTGAAAAAATGCAACTTCACCTTTGATTCGTACAATGTGAAACAAATATGTTGATTTTGGTGGTTAAGGTGTAAATTAGAATGTTTATGGTGGCATATATGCAAATCTTTGTTTTTCTCTTTTAAATTTTGGTTTTGGGGAATGTGAGTTGAATTCATGACTTCCTTGGAGGTTTCGGTAATTTACGGCTAAACCAATATGTTGGTGTTCTTTCTAACCTTCATAAATATCGCAACTAAAGAAAACCAAGAAGTGCTTTGAATGTTGGTGTTTATTGATAGATCTCTATATGCATTTTCCAAACATGATTCAACGGCACAAGCTACCAAGTCTTTGACAATAAAATCAAGAAAAATGTCAACCTTCCGACTTAATAGTGTCATGCTGCAGGACCAGGCGATAGCTATTGTTAAGAATATCTGCGAAGCCAATAGTTCAAGTGTCCTTCAAGCAGATGCAGAGGGTGTATGCCTTCTGTTGTTGCAGATTTTGGAGAAGTCACTTTATTTGGAGTTTTGTGTGACCCAGTCTTGTGGTATCCGGCCTGTGCTTGGTCGTGTCGAGGACTTCTCTAGAGAAACTAAATTGTTGATTCAAGGTTTCGCCTTCCACCATGCTTATTATCATCTGTTTCATTTTATTTTAAACCAAATCCTTTGTTTATATTTTTTTGATTTCTGTGTTCCAACTTCCCTCTGACTTACCTTTACAATTTTGGCAGGGGTGGAGAAGTATACAAACCTCAAAGCTTCCCTGGCTTCATTAAGGAAGATAATGACACTTTTATACCCTGGTTTACTTCAAACCAGCAGCTCTATGTAAGATTATGTAATTTACTAATTTATATATTTTATTTGTCTGCATGTGATCGTGATGGGAAATTTTTGACTCTTAATGCATTTGCAACTCTTTGGTTGGTTAGGAATTTGTGTGTAGCCATAATCTCTATCAAGGATCCCCTTTTTGAAGGGTAAAAATGAAATGCAGATAACACTTAAACCATCATATTAAGATTGTAATATTTATGCTTTTGTCTGCTGTCATAATAATGGAGGCAATTTTCGAACATTAGTAGCTTGCTCAAACGCGTAGGCTATCTCGATCAGTTTAGCATCGGAGCCTTTTAACCCAGCAAATGCAATGCCGAAAGGAGCACCAGAGCTACTATACCCAGCAGGGACGTTAATTATAGGAAAGCCGCCAATGGCCATGGCATGATCAGCTTCGCAACTATCATAGACCACCGCGTCCAACTTTTGTTCCTTCATAGTATCCTCCATTCCCTCTTTAGAGAGTTTTTCCATCCTACTAATTGCTGCCTTTTCAGCCTCACCCAACCCATTTGTTCTCTCAGAAGCTAGAAAGATTGCTTGCCCGAATTCCTCCATTCTCTCCTGCAGGCATGAATCATCTTCAATTAGTAAATGAAGCCAAGGTTAGATCTGATTTTGCATTTGCTTCGGTAAACTTGTTTATGTCAAGTTTTACAATCTTGATATTCATAAATATTACAATCTTAATATGTGAACCAGTTGGATTGGTATGCTCGTAAAACGGTTCCTGTTGTCTGCTTACATTAAATTTTTGTGATCGTGTTTCGACATTTACCTCAACAGAGTGCTTCTTGTTGAACTCTATGACATCTGCAAGAGATCGGACGGATGAAGAAACGAGTTGTTTGAGGTAGGCATTGACGGAGAGCTTGAACTCGGCCAAGAGTGCAGTAACCTCACCGCTTTCCAGTTGGTCAATCATAATTTCCACATTCTTCATTTCAACAATATCAACTAAGATTGCTCCTTTCTTCCTGAAAATTTTCATCCATCTTCATTTTCTGAACTTTTAAAATAATTTTTTTACATAATTTCTTTAATTGTACAAAAAAATGTAAAAATTCTCCTCTTTTTATATGATATTTTCAAAGTGATGGCTTGTACTACATGAATAAGTAATTCTAGTAGCCACTATTAAAAGAAGTAATTCTAATAATAATTATGCCATGTTTGGCACGATGATTAAATCATGATCAAATCAGGATCAAAATTATACTAATTTAAAAAATAATAATAATAATAATAATAAATAAATTTTTTTAATTATTTTACACAAATTTTAATATAAAAAAAATATTAGTTCACATATTTAATAATTTTTAATAAAAAAATTAATTTTCTTTTACATTTTAGATCAAAATTTTTGGATCGAATATTTTGGTATAGGACGTGAAATAAAGTATATATTTTTATTAAAAATTATTATGTGAAGTAAAATAATTTTTTTTTTATATTAGAATTTGTGTAGAATAATTAAAAAATTTTATTTATTATTATTATTATTATTTAATTAGTACCACTTTGATTCTGATTTGGTTTTTGCGCCAAACAGGGCTTTAGTGTAATTTTTTTTGAGATATGTAAGAAGTTAATTTGGTATAAAACGGCATTTAGAATTAAATAGTTTAATAGTATATAACAAAAGGAGTTTTTAAGTGTTTTAAAGGTTAAAGCATTCATGTTCATTAAAAAGGAAAATTTAAACTTTATACTTTAATACTAAAACTTTTACCCTAAAAATTGTACCTAAACCTAAACAAAGAAAAAAAATTTAATTAAAATGGATTTAGGGTTTAGGATTATAAAATCAAAAGATTATATATATAAGAAATCATACGTCATGGTTTCAAAGTGTGTCGCAAACGTCCTAGCCTCCACGGAGCCCTTCGAGAAGTTGAAGAAGGGGCGCCGTAAGATGCCCAACCTCTTCCCCTTCAACCCCTCGGCGTTCAACATTTTCACGAATCCGCCGGCCGGAATGAACTGCTTCCCTGCCATCGTCTTCTCTGCGTCCAGAGGATCGAACCCAGCGATCGCATCCAGCAGCGCCGCCGTGTCCGCTACCGTCCGCCCCATCGGCCCCACAGTTTCCAGCCTCGGCGAGATTGGCACTATCCCTGATCGGCTCGTCAGGCCCGGCGTTGGCTTGAGCCCCACCACGGAGTTCATTGACGCCGGGCAGCTGATGGCGCCGTCCAAGTCCGTCGCCAGCGACACCGTCGCCATGTTCGCCGCCACGGCGATGGCAGACCCGCTGCTCGTCCCGCAAGGCCCGTCAGCCCCCGGGTAAGGGTTCTGCCCCTCCCCGGAGCGGGGGTTCCACCCCAGCGGCACTTTCAGCGACCGGAAGTTGTCCCACTCGGTCATGCTGGCCTTGCCGATGATGACGGCGCCGGCGCGCCGGAGGCGGTCGATGACGCCGGCGTCTCGGGGGACGACGGAACCGAGGAGGGCGAGGGACCCGGAGGTGGTGTTGAGCTTGTCGCGCGTGGCAATGTTGTCTTTGACGAGGACGGGGATGCCATGGATAGGGCTGGGAACGGCTGTGCCGGCGGCGCGCTGGGAGTCGGCGCGGGCGGCTTCGGACAGGGCGTCTGGGTTGACTTCGATGACGGCACGGAGGCGGGGGTTGAGGGAGCTGATTCTTCTCAAGTAGTAGCTGACGAGCTGGCTGGAGGTGAGGCGGCCGGCGGCGAAGGCGGCCTGGATGTCGGCGATGGTAGCTTCTTCAAAATCGAAGGTACGCTGCTCTCTGGAAGAGATGGATTAATGTTATTAATAATTAAGAACAGAGCATTTTAAGTCAACAATAATAATGATAATAATGTGACTTTAAGATTTTAATCAATCAAATCTCAACCGTTTTTTTCGCTGAACTAGAATTTTTATAAATTTACATCAAATAGAAAAATTGGATTTTGATTACAAAATAATAATAATATTAAAATTACAAAAAAAAAAGGTACCTAGTGCCCCATATTTTGTGCCTTGAATGTGTAGAACGTGAGGAACCAGACGTAGGGTGGCCTACCAAGAACAAGAACAAGAGGAGAATGACGAAGTAGAGAAGTGAAGAAGCCATGCGGAAAGTGATTGTGCAGTGCTTTGACATGGAAGAATCAATTGCTGCCTTAATTTATAGCATGCATGAAACCCACATGGCTGGCAAATATAACCTGAACTCAAACCTCACTCAAATTTATCTCGATTTTGAATCGACTCAAACTCGCATGACATACAACAGCGAGTCTTAGTTTGATTAGTCAGACTTAAGTTTGAGTTGATTCAAACTCTCTCATACTTGACAAGGAGCGGTGAAAAAGCAAAATTTTTAACTAAACGAACCGAAATGTCTGCTATCATATCCATACTGGTTATTGTTCATTGCTCTTTCATTGGTCTTTTAGGTTATTGGAAAAATGAATTTTAGCTGCTTAATGTTATTGTCATTCGTATTTTATGAAATGAATAAACTATTTCAATCCATTGTTAATTTTGAACTTGTCTGCATGTTGAGTTTTTTATGACTATCTGAAACGAGTAAATCTCCATAGAATTATTCAAAAGCAGACCAAATTTTATTGACAAATATTAAGTTTCAAAAAAATATCCACAAATATTACAGCGGGTTAATTTTTACTAAAAAATTCACTGTATTAAATGAAGATTTCAAGAATTAACATAAACAGAGATCAAAACAAACATACAAATTATTACATTTAAGGAGATTTACTTCAAATTAAGTTTAAATCATTAAACAAAAAAGTTGAAAATTTCACTTGTGGAATTATTTGGAATTACAGAGAGAAAAGTGACTATAGCTGAACAAAGGAAAGTATAACTTGGTCCTGTAATTTTCTGAAATTGATATAAAATTTTCAAAATAACCCATTAATTTAATTTTACATGATTGCCCTTTAATGGGAGGATATTCTAGACCCCTGAACCATCTTTATAGCATACATGATTTATGGGTTAGATAACTAGTTAATATTAATAATATAAAGATAAGGGTTAATTACTAACAAGTCATTATAGTTAATCCCAAATTATACTTTAATTCATGATTTTTAAAAGCTTATTAATAGGTCATATAGTTAACCTCTAATTACATTTTGGTCCATAAGTTTTCAAAATTTATTGATAGATCTTTAGATTTTAACTAATATACATTAAACATCCCTAAGGGAGAGAGAGGAATATAGAGAGCGGGGGGTTCTTTTTCTCCCACCTATGCAAGAGAGAGAGAGGGGGAAAAGAGAATTAACAAATAATTACTTTTTTCTATATTTTTTAATAAAAAATATTTATTTACATCTGAATATGTAATAAATTTAATTTTAGGGACCTTCAATATTATTTAGTTAAAGTCTAGGAACCTATTAGCAAGTTTTTAAAACTCACACACCAGAGTGTAATTAGTAATTAACTATAGGGCCTATTAGCAATAAGCCTAAAGATAATTTAGGATTCAAAATTGTCAATTAAAAAATTGTTTTCAAAACTATTTGTTTTTAAAATTACTGACAGTTTAAGTAGGATATTTTGGTGAGTGTTGATTCAATTTCAAACCCTTTAATTGGTAACTTTCTTCCATTTGGGATATTAAAAAAAAAAATCTTCCAGTTGGAGGCTTTATCTTGCAGCTTTGAAATTTAAAATATAAAAATGCTCCAACAGAGACATGAAATTTGTTTATTCCTTTGAGAGATTCTTGCACACACAAAATGTTGATTTTGCTATCCTATGCAAAGCTTTTGATAAGAGAGGAAAGTTTATAGTGTCATTCCTAGCAACTCAGTTTAAATTTGAAATTAAAATTTCGATTTCGAATAAGAGTTTGATTTGAGCATCTTAAAATATTTTCAATTTTGAATCAATTTTGAGTTTATTCGAGACTAATTATAAACTATATTATAAGCCATGTTATATATATTAAGAATATTAGAATATTCTATTATAAATTTATTTTTAAATATTATGTGTACATTTATAATCATCTTTTTTATAGAAATTATTGTAATGTATTTATATATATATATATATATATATATATAAATTTTCAATTATATGTTAAAAACTTATAAATATATACATTTATACACATATCGAGTCCATTTTAAGTTAAATCGGTCTTTTCATTGATCTTGTGGTCATGCCAAGTTGCTTTCAGAATTTCTTGAATTTCTCAATGCTGAGTACTTTCTAGAATGTGTCTGCAACTTGATTACTAGACTCGATATGCTCCATTTCAATATCTCCCACGAGTATCTTATGCAAAATGATAATGTACTTCTACATTCTTCATTCTTGTATGAAAGGCTAGTTTTCTATAAGGTGTATTGTTGGTTGATCATTACCATGTAGAAGATTGGCTCATTTCTCGTTAGTTGATGAAGATCTTTAAAATGTTGTACCAACAAGATACTATCTTGAGTTATTACTACAGCTCAATACTCACTAACTGTGATGGATAATGAAACTATGGGTTGTTCCCTACAGCTTCATGACTTTGCTCCTCATTATACAAAATATATGGCCCATATGTGATCGTTTTATGTCATGATCTCTAGAAAAATCGGCAATGCAATGTCCAGTTATGTCATATGCACTTCTTTCTCGTACAAGTCCAAAGTCAAAGTTCCTTTTACATACTTGAGTAATATTGGTGTTTTCCGCTCACTAATCCCACTGTGAAGGTAATGTCTGTTCATGTTATTGTGAGACAATGCTCCCTACAAGATACCTATACATAATTGAGTCTTCTAATTCTCAATCTTTCATGCATTTTATTGCAGTTAATTTGATGATTGGCTAGAACAATTATGGATTTGATTAACGCAACCCAGGTAATATAATGGTAGTGTTAAGTAAAATTAATGTTTTGGAACTAATATTTACTAGTTTTGAGTGTTAAATATATGGGATAATTGCCTACATGCCACACCACTTCGCTTTATTTATGCGTTACTCATCCATTCTTAGTTAATTACACTATGCACACTCAAAACATTATAAAATCTTACATACACACACTTTCACTTGTTTCTATTATAATGAGCAATTATAATTTTTCAATAACCTAACTATAGTTAGGTTACAAAAAATCTGAACCGTTCATCATATTATTTTAAGGATATTTAAATATATTTTGAGTGAAAATCTTAAAACTTTGATGTTTAGGTTGTGGTAAGGGAAGGAAATATCTGCGACGTGAATTGATTTTAGGACAGATCAGTGCTTTAGTGTGACATCGAGGAAGAAAAAAAATATGTATTATTAAGGGTAAAAATGTAATTTTAATGATTTACTAATGAAATATTTTTTTTTTCAAATAGATTTTAACTAAATTTTAATTTAAATGCGTGTATGTAAGATTTTATAATATTTTGAGTGTGCATAGCGTAATTAACTAAGAATGGATGGGTAACGTATAAATAAAGTGAAATAGTGTGGCATGCAAGTAATTATCCCTAAATATATTTATTACCTTTTTATTTGTTGCAATCACGCATGTGAACATATTCATCATATAAGCAACAAGCATACTGTAAAGAATATTACTGTTCATTTTTCTATCGTACTCCTGTATTTGATTGTTTTTTCTCATATGACTCAACGTTTCATTTAATGCATATACATTAATTTTGTGCAATAATTATTCTAAAAGATGAGGGATTATGACATCCACCTCTGGATTAAAAATTGAATGATTTTTTTTTTGTTGTGAAGTTGCAAAAATAGTAATACTAGAAACCCAAAAAAAATGATAAATAATGTTATAAGATTTACTAAATCAAAGCATGATACAGTAGATAAATGTATTTTATTCTTGAAAGTGTAGATAATACATTTATGGGTAAATTGCATTTGGGCCCCTAACGTTCGAATGGCATTGCAAATTGGTCTCAACTTTTTAAAAACTTAAATTTGAGCTCCTGACGTTGCAAAAACATTGCATTTTTGTCCCAATTATGATATAATTATTAATTTTATACTAGTATGATGTAAGATTTATTCTTGTTTGTTAACTTTTTAGATTTTTAAAATATAATTTTGAAATATTAGTATTTATATTTTTTAATTTTAAATTTTTAGTGCAGAGAAAGCAATAGATGAGAGATCAAATTTTAGATTTTTGTTAAACTTTTAAAAAATGATAAGAATAGAGGGGTGTAATGATTCTTTAAAATGTGTAAATAATTTAAACTAATAAAAAAATGATTAAATTTCATATTTTCTATTGAGAAAAACTAGTAAAACTGATGAGATTCTGAAAGAGGGATCGAAATTGTAGAGCTTTTACAACTTCAAGGACTCAAAATAAGATTTTTGAAAAGTTGAGACAAGTTTACAATACTCTTCTAACCTAAGGGGCCCGGATGCAATTTACCCTACATTTTTATTCATTAGGTAGTATTCTTGGACTTTTTTGAACTACATGGCATTTTCATTATATAATTTAATTATTATCTATGTCCATCATTAAGTGCATTCACACGTGTTCACAACTTGTCTCTTCTTATTTTTATTAAGTATGAGGCAAAAATTTTAAATTTTTATATATTTGATGTGAAATAAAATAGAAAATGATATTTGTCCATTTGTAGAATACCAAAAAAAATTATTATATATTTGAAGTTATCCAGAATATGAATATAAATAATTTTAATTAAGAATTAAGTTGAATTTGAAAATTTTTTGTAGCTTTGCATCACAACTATTTTAGCCATGAGCTACACCATGCTTATTAGGGGCAATCTAAGAGCAAAAGGGTGTTAAATTGAATATTGGAGAAATGTCATGGGATATTATCATGCTAATCAATGCAGAAAACTTTGTTAATATTATTGGTAATTATGATTTCTCTTACTCATAATATTGCATTTATTTTATGGTTGTGTTAGTTTTGTACATTAATTGCTTTAATGCTCGTGTTAGTTTCTTGAAGATTATGTCTTCGATACACCTCCTCAAAAGTGGTTTATTTGAGACATATTCATGACCCAACAATCAAAAAACAACTTCCTCTATTGAAAATCATTTACCTTGAGGTAGAGCCATAAGCATTTTCATCTCCACCGTATAATGAATGTTGTTTGACTCATGAACTTGGTTTAACTTGTTGGACTACACGTGAAATTATCTCATATTAAATGAGCAATGATAAATTGAAGTTTTTTTTTTAAATTTTGATGAGTTGTGTTCCAGCTAACTCTAACAAGGATTAAAAGCATATTGTCCTCTTGGAGATTGGATTAGCCATAATCACATTAAGGGTGTGTTTACTTGAAAGGAATAACTATTTCATTTTACTCTTATTCTTTATGGAATAACTATTCTCATTTTTATTTTAGTGGAATAGTTGTTCCATAAGAATATCTATTAATCCACATTTCATGAAATAATCATTCCTTTTATCAACTCAATATTGGCCAAAAATATTATTCCAAAATTACCATTATTCACACACATATATATACACCTATATATACAAATTCATATAAATATATGCATCCTTATGTGTATACTATATGTACGTATATACTTATATAAGTTGCATTCATCTAATTATTTATATAAAATTAAATTTAATAATAATAAATAA
The DNA here is from genome assembly GCA_019297695.1 of Apostasia ramifera. Lineage (NCBI taxonomy): Eukaryota > Viridiplantae > Streptophyta > Magnoliopsida > Asparagales > Orchidaceae > Apostasia > Apostasia ramifera. The sequence goes on from JAEMOT010003481.1 coordinate 342,008, forward strand.
TAAGAAAATTTATTAAGTTATATTCATAGATATGTATTTTAGTACTTTTCTTTTCTATTCACTTATTATTTAACATTCTATTCATCCAAACAAACAAAAGAATTGTCATTTTATTTGCCTTCTAATGAGAATTTCATTTCGATAGAATGATGATTTTATTTTAATCTTATAAAGCGTTGTCATTTTATTCGCTTGAATGATAATTTTATTCCAACTTTTTGCTATTATATTGAAGTAAATGTACTGTAATAGTTTTTCACTTTCATCAAGATGATTAGCCATAATCATATTAGTAGTTTCTCACTATCATAATGATTCAACTGTTTCTGATATATTTACTATCAAAAAATTTTTTTAAAAAAACTGTTACTGATATATTTGACCGTGTCGTTTACAACTTCTTTACTGAGAACCTTAGTTTTGTTTTTGCTTTTCTTTCTACATTGAGCGGCATTTGAAGACAGAAATTAGCTAAGAACACAAAATCAGCTCACATACGTACCTCTCTTGATAACTATGAGCCTTGCTAATCAGTCCCTTTCATTTATTTGTATGCTTGCTCGAAGGGGATTTGAAGCCAAAGTCAGAAGATCAATCATCTTCTTGCCTTCATGTGCAGGAATGTGCTAAAGGCTGGGGACATGTCTAGAAGTTCAATACCCTTCTTCTGTCTGCCGATTCTTTAAGGAATAGGCAGAGCTTAATTAAAAGGCCATCTGTTATCAACAGCAAATATGGATGGTTCATGGTTTCTGCTTTTTGTGCACGCAAGCTAAAGTTGCAACTGAATAAGCGTAGGAGGTTGGGTTTCATTGATCTCATCATTTTCGTGATCCTCCATGCCTGATATATTGCACGGCTTACAGGTCAGTGATGTCCTTATTTACCTTTTTTGTGAATTTAAACAAAATATTTTTTGTTAGTAATAATAGTAATAAAAATTTAATTTTTTAACTTTTTTGAGCTTTTTATATGTTGGGCAATGAAAACATCATATCAGATCTACCTAACATGTGGACGGGGTCGGTCTAATTCATCGCTTGATTCCTGAACAGTTTCGATGGGATCAAGCCAAATTGAACTTAATCGGCCGAACCACACGAGCCAACCAAATAGTCTCAGCTAAAGGGCCAACCCGAACCACCCCCTAGACAGGAAATTCCCTGTCATCTTTGCCTGGCATGCCATTAATGTTGGTCTTCTAGCCATGACCCTCTTGTATAGCCTAGCCCAAATGCTAGGAAAGGTCATCATCATGGGATGCGTTGGCCTCAGGTATGGGCTGCTGTTCAGTTAGCCTAGCCCATGGAACCCTAATATATGAGGGCCACCTATTCCACTTATTTCCAACACTCTCCAATCACACTATAAATACCTACATTTAATGCTGATGGGGGGTTCATTTCTTTCTCTTCCTTTAGCTGGGCATATTCGGCAGCACACCTCTTTGGTTCGTGTACGCCCTTAATTCGGCTCGACAGCACAACTCCTCCATTGAACTTCACTTCAGTGGCCCTTCGCTCATTGCCCTTTTTCAGCAAAGAAACTCTCCTAACCTTGCTCACTCTCCTCTTCGTCTTCCCCTTCTCTCTATTCTCCACCCTTCCTTAGTCCATGCATTAAAACCATAAACCTTAGCTTATCCGGTCTATATCTTTGTTTGGAAATTTTACCCAAACATTATACATAAGAGCTTTCAGAAGATTTCGAGTTCCAAACTGTACATGCTTCAAATATTTAACCTCATTAATCCCCTCCATGATCATCATAGATGCAAATACAAATTGTGTAGCTATGAAGTTAAAAAGTTATTTTTATGTACTATTCTATTGTGAGAGGGAACTGTCTTTGGTTGCCACATTTATTAGTTGAGGGTATGAAGGCAAGCTGTATGAGCCTCCCAAGCCCACAATTATGACTGCGGTGCTCCGTTTACTTCAATGGAGGCGGTTTTCGAACCCTAGTAGCCTGCTCAAACGCGTAGACTATCTCGATCAGTTTGGCATCAGTACCTTTCAAGGAGCACCGGAGGTACTATATCCCGTGGGGACGCTAATTATAGGAAAGCCACCGATGGCCATGGCATGCTCAGCTGCTTTATTAGGGTAGACCACTTCATCCAAACTTTGTTCCTTCATCGTGTCCTCCATTCCCTCCTTCGGGAGCTTAGCCATTTTGCTAATGGCTGCCTTTTCAGCCTCACCCAACCCATTTGTTTTCTCGGAAGCTAGAAAGATTACTTGCCCGAATTCCTCCATTCTCTCTTGCAGACATGAGTCTTTTTCAAGTTAATGAACATCAAGCTTCAACCCTACAGATTTTTTTTTTTAAGGAAGATATACACATGCTTAATTATGTCTTATTTTTTCTCCATTAGAGTAGAGTGGTATATTTTTGTTTTCAAGTTCAAATATGTGTAATGATGCATTGTTTTGAAATTAAAATTAAAATGTTTTTCATCCCAGCTTAGGTTAGTTATTAGGGGTTAGTTAACCACATTTGTCATGATGAATAATGAGCATCTTAAGCATATATTTTGTCCATTTCGATCATGTAAAATGTGAGTTCAATAAGCTGCACAATAATAACATCATTTTTATGGGTATTTAATTTGATATTATCTTGATATTATGTTATAATATTATCTATTATCTTAATATTTAGATGTCATTTTTTGAGTTATTATAATTCTATAAATTTTTACTAAGTTATCTACACATGTTGTCGAACTAAATAATTTTTCTGTATAGCATTGAACAAAATGTCTACTTAATTCCAAGGATAAGGTTGATAGATTTATTTTAATAGTTGACATGGCATGTTATAAGTAAAATCATATGGATTAGTAGATATTGCTCATCAAAGTTACAAGTTAGATCTATAGAAATTAGTTTTCATGTCTATACAACTTAGTTGAATTGGTATGATCATTTTCGAGTATCTCGTATAAGATTGAGGTGTAATGCCCTTTGTCTATTTACATCGAGTTTTCGTGATTGTGTTTCAACGTTTACCTCGACGGAGTGCTTAACGTTAAATTCTATGACATCTGCGAGAGATCGGACTGGGGAAGAAATGAGCTATTTGAGGTAGCCATTGACCGAGAGCTTGAACTCAGCCAAGAGTTCAGTAATCTCCCCACTTTTCACTTGGTCGACCATAATTTCCGCGTTCTTCATTTCAACATTATCAACCAAGATTGCTCCTTTCTCCCTGTAAAATTTCATTCTTTTTTATTTTTTTAAAGAGTATTTAGTTTAATATTATTTTAATATTATATTATATTATTTAGAAAAAAAATTTATTTGATTTGATGAAATTTTTAAATAATTTTTAAAAAAATTATAGAATTGTGAGTTAAAAAATAATATTTTATGTGATAATATCTAGATAATATAATAATAAAATAATTGCAAATCAAATGCCTTTCAAAATTTTTTAAGTAGTTTCTTTTTTACACAGTTTTTATATTATATAAAAATTTCAAAGATTTTCCTTATATGTTGTTTTCTACTTGCACCCTGATTAAATCTTCTTAATAACAATTATTATAATTTTTTAGATGTCTCATAAGTTAATTTAGTATAAGATGTAAATATTTACAATTAAAAAATTCAATATGTAATAGGGTTTGGTGATATTCTTTTAACCTAGTGGAATAAAGCTCGACTCAAGGTTTTGAAAACCGGACCGGCTTCAGAACCGGTAGACTGAAAGGTTCAAGGTTCAATAGATGGGGACTGGAGAGGAGAGTGCGAGGCAAGAGAAATCGCGAGTTCGTGACTATCGCGCGAGTAGAAGCCACAAAACTGAGGCTGAGTTGGGGACCCAGAGTTTAGGAAAGTTTTTTTTTTTTTTAATTTTAAACTGAACCGGTCCAACCGTACCGGTTCACCGGTTGACCGGTTGAACCGCGGTTTAGACCGGTTCTGGCCGGTTTTGAGCGGATCCGGTTATAAAGTTAAACCGGACCGGTTGGCTGACCAGTTCACGGTTCGACCGGTTGAACCGGCCGGTCCGGTCCGGTTTTTAAAACCTTGGCTCGACTAGTTATCAGGAGATCTCATATTTTAATTATATATTACAATTTCTAAGTGATATCGGAGAAATTGTGTTGGCGAAGGTAAAATACAAAATAAATCTTTTTTATTTAAGAATTAATTTTTTTTTTTTTTTTGGTATAGAAAGAGAAATTGTATTCAGGTCTTTAAATTTAAAATATATTATTTCACAAATTTATAATTTTAAAAATTTAATATTTTGATTGTTAAATTAGACATATATATAAATATATCAATTAGATTTAATTTTATTTTTAAATATTAAAATTTTATAAAATATCTAAAATATATTCTCTCTTTTCTCCCCTTTTTTCTCTCCCCTCTCTCCCAAAAGTTGAGATGCGAAGAAGCACTTTTTACTCACTCTTTTTTCTTTTTTTTTTGCCAGTAGTTGTGCAACCCTCGCGTGAGGTTATGATATCTTACCTCATATAATATTAATGTAAGATTGTGTGTATGTAGCAATCAAGAGAGAGTGTGTATATGTGAGAGAGAGGGGTGGGGGCCTCGGCCTCAAGCTCAAGCTTGAGGGAGAGAAAATTTTAAATGTTTTATAAAAAATAAAAAAAAATCAGATTGAATAAATATATAGATATAGATATATATATATATATATATATAATATTAAATTTTTAAAATTATAAATTTGTATGAGAATATGATGTAATTTAAACCAAAACATTCTTACCTCATGGTTTCAAAGTGAGCGGCAAAAGTCTTGGCCTCCGCGGAGACCTCCGATCCCACCCTCTTCTCTTTCAACCCCTCGGCGTTCAACATCTTCACGAATCTGCCGGCCGGAATGAACTGCGCCGCCGCAGTCGTCACCTCCGGGTCCAGCGGATCGAACCCAGCGATCACATCCAGCAGCGACGCTGCATCACCCACCGTCCTCCCCATTGGCCCAACTGTGACCATGCAACCTCGGCGAGATCGGCACTATCCCCGACCGGCTCGTCAATCCCACCGTCGGCTTGATCTCCACCACGGAGTTCTCCGACGCCGGACAAACGATGGAGCCATCCAAATCCGTCCCCAGTGACACCGTCGCCGTGTTCGCTGCCACGGCGATGGCCGACCCACTGCTCGTCCCGCAAGGCCCGTCCGCCCCCGGGTAAGGGTTCTTCCCCTGCCCGGAGCGGGGGTTCCACCCCAGCGACATGTTCAGCGACAGGAAGTTGTCCCACTCGCTCATGCTGGCCTTGCCGATGATGACGGCGCCGGCACGCCGAAGGCGGTCGACGACGCCGGCGTCGTGGGGGACGACGGAACCGAGGAGGGCGAGGGACCCGGACGTGGTGTTGAGCTTGTCGCGCGTGGCAATGTTATCTTTGACGAGGACGGGGATGCCATGGAGAGGACCGGGGACGGCTGTGCCGGCGGCGCGCTGGGAGTCGGCGCGGGCGGCTTCGGAGAGGGCGTTGGGGTTGACTTCGATGACGGCGCGGAGGCGGGGGTTGAGGGAGCTGATTCTTCCCAAGTAGTAGCTGACGAGCTGGCTGGAGGTGAGATTTGACGAGTCTTTAAATTTATTAAAAACTTATGTTATATAATCACAGAAGTTTAACTAAATGTTTTCTTAAATTATTCAAAATTTTGAAAAAATTTAATCGGACCTGTTTGGCGTGAGTACTCAAATTAAAATCAAAATGATATCAATTTAAAATCGATAATTTTATTAAAAATAATTAAATATGTAAAATAAAATAAATTTTGTATCGTGCTTACCTAAAGCTTTTCTTTATTGAATTTGAATTGGCTCAACCTAAATTTACTTGTATTGAATCGGTTTGAACTCGCAAGGCATATTTTTTTTTCGCACTTTTAAGTTGTGAAAAAAATGAATTTTAGTTGTTTGATATTATTGTCATTCATATTTTGCAAAATAAATAAATCTTCTCAATTTGATTGTTAACCTCAGATTTTTTTAGAAGAAATTTACATGAATGTTGTTTTAATTATGAAAAAATTATATATTTTATTATATATAATATTAAATTTTTATAAAATTATATATTTTATATGGTATTTTTGAAAATATTTTAAATTAAATTATTGATATATTTTTATGAATGTTATTTTATTATATATAATTTATAAATTTATAATATTGACTTTCATGTTATTAAATTGAGTTTAAAGTAGATTATATATATAATTAATCTATGAAATAAACAGTATTTAGAGTATAATATTAAAATTTAAGATTTAAAAATTAATATTTAGTTTTTAATATTAAAGTAATTTAGGATATGTGAATTAATATTTTTAATTATAAATTGCAGTTTTATGATTCAGGATTTACAATATAGTGTGATTTTGTTAAAAATAGTGTAAATTTTATTATTTCATAAAATTTAAGTATGATGTATATAATATTTCATATTTAATAGTAAAATATGTAATTTTTTGTATTTAAAATATTTTCTATATAAATCTACACTGAATGATATATATCTTAAAAAATAAAATTTTAATTTATTAAATTATTTTAAAAATTAAGTGTTAATTTATTGAATAATTTAATAAATTAAATTTTAAATTATAATCGATCAATTTATCTCTTTTTTTTGCCCAAAAATTCGTTCTATCATAGTATTAAATGAGGATTTTAAGAATTGAGCCAATCAGAAATCAAAATAAGTGTACAAATTATTTAATTCAACAAGATTTACCTCAGATTATGATTATATCTTTATGTAATGAAGATGGACAATGCACTCGAGAATTATAGAGAATAAAAATCGATTATTCCCTTAAAAAATACAAAAAAAAAAAAAACAAATTGTCCACACTCACAAAAGACTTAATTATTATATAAATTTTTCAAAAAAATTCATAAATTTAGTTTTGCCTAATTGCCAATTGGACTATATTTCAAGACTCTCGTCTTATAGCACACATTTTTTAGTGATATAAATATAATTTAGAATTCAAAATAAAATATTAATTTTTAATAATCTGTTGAAACTTTAATCGGAATATATATGAGTTGATTTTATTAGATAAAATTCGTCCATTTGGAGGTTTTATTCCAAACCTTTTAAAATTTAAAAATAAAAATAAATCACATCCGCATGTACACTTTCTAAAAAGATTGATTATCTCAAGCCAAACTCAATTCACAATTTAGAAATTTCGATCCAAAGTTTAGATTGCTCGAATCTTATTTCCGATAACTCGATGAAGTTTTTTATCGTCATTGCATACTTTTTCGACGAAATCCTATAAGTAGTCTGTGAACATAATAGAATAGGATTCTTATCACCATTATGTCGTTATATTCCTTCATAAGTATTGATCTATAAGCATAATAGGGCAAAAAAATGTTCGTAGGTCCTTGATATTTATTCACTCTATTGCACTTTGATCCTTTTATCTTTGAATTATTATATATTGATCTGTGAGGTGTCAATTACCTGTAAGGCTGTTAATTTTGCTCGAAGATCAAAAATTGCTCGAAAATTGAATCGAATCGAGCTCGATTCGATCTAAATGAGCCGACTAACGAGCCGTTTTTTCGCTCAAAAATTTTATCAATCTAATCTTGAGCCGACATAGGATCGGATCGAGATGGCTCGAAATCGAATCGATTAAAAAAATAAAAAATATTACATATATATATATTTATATATGTAATTAGATTTAGTGTGTAATTTTTTCACTAGCTTATTGGAATGTTTCATTAAATTTTTATTAAAAATTTCTCTATAATCATTTAAATTATATTTATTGTAAATTATTTTTTTTATTTTTATCATTAAATGATAGATCAAAGCGAATAGCTATAGTTTAGCTGATTGGATGAACAAATATATTTATACATAATATCTGAATAAAATATAAAAAATTAATCGAAAATCGGTTCAATTTTGGCTCGGATCAAGCTTGAATCGATAACAAATGAGCCAGACCCGGCTCAAATCGAGATTGGATTGATCTCACCTGGTTCATTCTCTGGATCGAATCGAGATCGAATCAAATAAAAAACTATCAATTCAATCTTGAGCCGGGGTCAGATCGGCTCGAGATCGAATCGTTAACCGCCCTAATTACTTGCTATTATCCTATTAGGACCTAAATTGCATGTTGGTCCAAATAAAATGACTTCTCTATAAGTTAATTGAAAATAGAAATCAGCTTTCTTAAAGATGTAAAGTCAACGTAATTAAAAAAGGCACTAAAGCTAAGTTAATAAAACATAAAACTAATATAAAAATTACTAATTACTCCATAAATTAATTTTAATTTTTAAATGTGTTACACATTCTTGTAGCTAATTAACAATAGTAGCTAAAAAATAAAGGAATATTTATTTACATGCCACATCATTTAATTTTAGGGGAATTTACATACGAAACACTGAATTCATCACAAATTACGCATTTCACCGTCTTTTAGTAAATATTACACATATCACACTCTGCTTATGAGTTTTACATTTCTATTGTAATAATAAAAATATAAAAAGAGTGTGATATATATAATATTGAATTCAGTATTTTGTATGTAAATTTTCCTATAATATTTTAAATATGCATAGCATAATTAACTAAGAATGAATGAGTAATACATAAATAAAATTATTATAAAGCTTACATACACACATTTGAGTTAAAATTCAGTCAAAATTTATTTGAAAAAAAAAATATTTTATTAGTAAATCATTAAAATTATATTTTTACCCTTAATAATACATATTTTTTTCTTCCATAATGCCACACTAAAGTATTGATTTGTGCTAAAATTAATTTACATCGTGGATGTCTCCTTTCCTTGCCACCACCTAAACATCAATGTTTTAAGATTTACACTCAAAATATATTTAAATATCCTAAAAATAATATGACGAACAACTCAAATTTTTTGTAAATTAATTATAGTTAGGTTATTAAAAAATTATGATTACTCATTATAATGAAAATAAGTCAAAGCATATATATGTAAGATTTTATAATATTTTGAGTGTAATGCATAAATGATGTGGCATGTTGGTAAATATTTTAAAAATAAAATAATTGAAAGTCAATGAACAAGTAAAGCAGTGAAATTTTTTTAAATTATAAATATTATATTCTACTATATTTTTATAAGTTTATCTATATTTTGGGTGACGAACATAATCTTGTAAGGCTTATTAAAATTTTAGTGTGTGATCGTTTTTATTAATTTGTTGTTTTTATTTTGACATAAACTCACATTTGGGGTAAATTTATTAAAAATTTAGATGTTTGTGTCAAAAATTAAAAAACACAGCCTTCGTTTATTAAAATTTTTTAAATTAAAAATATTAAAATTGTTTTTAATTTGCATACCTTAACCGAACTGCATTTTAAAACCCTAGTGGAGCACTCCGGCTCTTTACTCCTCTCTCTCTCTCTCTCTCTCTCTCTCTCTCTCGCGATCGCGATCGCGATCGCGATCGCGATCTCGATCGAGTAAGATACTCTGCTGCAACAGCCGTGGGACGTTAAAGAGACCCACTTTCGTGATTGGTAATCTTTTTAGGGTTTTTGCAGACAGTTATTCTAACAGTGTAATTCTTGGGACTCACCGATGCATTCTCATCTTTTTCAAATTTTAGCAATATTTAGGGTTTAGGGTTGCGACCACACTGTTAGTCTTTCTCAAGCATGATGGCCGGGCTTTAAGCGATTTCTTTTTATTTGCATCTCAAATTCTGCTTAAAACTTTTCAGTTGTGTCTGATACCGTTTTAATTTTAATGTTTTTTGAGGGTTTTTTCTTCTGAAGTAATGTTTTGAAGGATTTGGATCTTGTTTATGTTTAGAATTTATAGTTTAGAGGGGTCAATGTTTAGAGGTATTTAGATTATCTTAATGTTTAGCAGGATTTATTTTTTGTTCACGTTTAGATGAATGAAATGCATCAAGCATAATTATAGTTCAATTAAGCTGGAATTTTCAATTGTTTAGTTGTCTATAGGAGTTGTAGAACATGCAGAGAATGTCAGCTCTATCATTTCACGTCTTGCTTCAGTATAATGGTAAGCTTGCAATAATTAATGACTCTTCGAAGTTGGAAAAGTAAAAGTAGTTGAGGTTCCTGTTTCTGTAAGATTGGTAATGTTAGAGCCTATTATTGGTGATATTTTTCAAATTGATTGAAGAATGTTTGTATTGATGATAATGTACAAAATGATACAAGGATGTTAGCAATATGGAAGAGAGAAACTTTAATTTTATATGTAGAACAAGTGGATTTCATTGTTAGTACAAATTCACAAGTGTGGCAACCATAATATCTATTTTTTGGAAAATGACCAATATCAACTATCAAATCTGCACTATTACAAGCCCTCATGTCATCTAAAACTATAGTAATTGTGCATCTAAGATTGTTTTCGGTGAAAGAATAGAATATAATTAAATGGTTCATGAGGACAGACATGGACATATTCAATTTTGGCGAGCAAGCCCATTAAAATTGATGTGCAATGCAGGTGGAATGACCAAGTTTAGGAATGGGAGAATTAAGTGAATAACTATGGTTCTGAGGATTCTCATTTAAGGTTTTCTTACTCTTCTCTTTTGAGATATCGATCTCTTTTGGGACTCCTCATTTTAACCTATTCTAGAGCTAGATTACACGCAAACGTAAATTTCTATTCATAAAGATTATTCAAATTTTTAAGTACATGATCTATATAAAGAGGGTTAGACTTGTCCAAAAATAAAAGAAAAACATGTAGGATGAAACAAATTTACTAATAAAAAGAAATAAATAGATTAAAAAAAATTGACTAATTCAAATTTATAACAAACTCTGTAAATAATAAAATGAAATACAGTAGATATAATCTCTATCATCCATCGAGCGTGGCATGGGATTTGATTTGGATGGTTTATCACAAGATATTTCTATCAAATTCCTTCAAAATGATGGTGAGACGGCCTGGGATCATTTATGATACCTATTTATTTCCATTAATTTGAAATAGCTAAATATAACATTTGTATTCATGGTAAGTGTTGCTTTACATAGAACTGGATGGTGATGAGAAACTTATGCATTGAAACTTAACTTAGATGGAGACTCTGATGAAGCTGTCTTTGTTCGAATGTAGAAAATATTCTATTGAAATATTCTCCTGTCAAAGTGCTCATCTTTTCTGATTGAAACCTTCTCAAATAGCTTGATGGTATTGGTGAAGTAATTTAAGTTGCTAGAGCCACAATAAGCAGCTAGCAATCTACGCAAAAGATACAGATCTGGCAGTAGGATTTTCTAAAATATCTGGAAAATCATGCAAATCCATTATAGAATCTTAATGGGATCATCAAAGCATCAAGTTTAGGCTCAGGTAATCAATGCTCGATGGTTATGGAATTAATGTTTTTGTTGCTCCTTGTTAAGCTTCTTGCTTCAATTTGGGCTCAAAACAAATCTCAAGTTTTGGTTTGATTAACTCCCTTCAGATTTGAACCTTTAAGGATGTATAAGATCTTAAATTCGGTTTATTAATTGAATTCTGAATTCATAATTTCTGGTAGCAATACTTTGATATGTATTTTAGCTGTGATGATGATTGGTTTTTAATCTTAGATTCAGTAGTTTTTTTGCTTATTATGTGCAGTGTTTAGACCTATTTTCATTTTCATGATATGTTTTTAGTTAACACTTTATTTACTTTGCTGTTTAACGACATTTGCAGGCATGGTTGCTCACCAAATGAAGTGTTGGACAAGGTGATCCATGTTGCGAAGAGGGTTAGCAGCTCAAACTCCTGAACAACTTTTTTTTTTTTTTTTTGAGTGATCTGCACTTTTTTTCTTTATTGTAAACTCCTGCATTTCTTAACCCTAATATTGACGGTTTGGTTCGTAAGGGGATCATAATGTGTTATAAGCCATTAAACTATGAATGAAACACATATTTTATGCCACTTCGCATTGATCGTTGAAGCACAATGTTAGGTTTATTCGAATGCAAGAAAATAATGCTTTTTGTCGTTAGGAGTCATATAGATGACTCTGATGGGGAGGTATTATTGTTTTAGGTAGTTGTCAAGGAGGGCGTCGATTGTTATAAGTAGAGATTGTCTGCTTTGAATTTAGGAAGATTGCGTAACTTGAGCACTTACTAGAAGGTCACTCATCCCAGTGCTACTCTAGCCCAAGCATGTGTAACTATGAAGTTTTCCATCATTAGCATCATGGTTTTGCCCCAAAATGCGTCTCTACTATTTGAGATCATATTATCTATTTATACAACTCAGGATCTCCCTCTTTTTTCGATGTGGGACGATCCATTCCTGTATCATTCTCACCACTCATTATTCAGCCTAAAAACCTGTCAGGAGTCACACTTTACACCGGTGACTCCCCCTTTTTTGAGACATCACCCGACGATCACTCTGCACTCTCTTCAGCCACGAGCATCACAGGCCCACAAGCTTCCTCCCGGTTCGTCCTCGAACCACATCATGCTGTGGGAGGCCGACTCTGATACCATATTATAACATTTTGTGATCCCAATGTAGAGGTATTGTTTGTTTTAGCTTTAGGAAGACTGCATGACTTGAGCACGTCCCAAAAGGTCACCCATCTACTCTAGCCCAAGCACGCGTAACTACGAAGTTTTCCATCATTAGCCTCACGATTTTGCCCTAAAATGTGCATCTACTATTTGAGATCACGTTATTTACTTATAATAAAGTTAATTTTTAATATTAAATTTTATGTGTGATGTGATATGTCAGGCTAAAATTAAACCAGGTTAATTTTTAATTTCAAAACAAACAGGTCCTAAAAATTAAATTTATTTCACATCCTACACAAGTTACTAAAATAATAATTAACTTATATCACATTATTTACATATTCTAATAAATGATTAATTTTATATTACATCTTTCACATATCCCAACATAATAATTAATTTTATTTCACATCATTCACAACTTTCAATAAAATAATATCTCTATTTAAATTTAATTTTAATCTTATTAAATTTAATCTTATAAAAACTCTAAACATTAAATCCTGTATCCTAATTAGGTTAGCATAATTTTAGCTAATTTAAGACTGCTAAATATTTTTTATTTTTATTATTTTTTATAAAGTAAAAAAATATTATTTTGAAATTATTAAAAGATTAAAGGCTAATTTAATATATTAAAAAATTTAAGTTAGATGTGATATTTAGATTGAGTTAAGGATTAGCATGAAATTAAATAGTCGCCGTTTTTTTATGTGAAACGATTCATTCTTGTGCCACTCCTATCACTCATTATTCGACTTAGAAACCTGCAATGAGTCGCACTTTACACCAGTGATTTTCCCTCTTTTGGGACATCACCTGGCGATCACTCCTCGTCCTCTTCGGTCACGGGTATCAGAAGTCGAGTCATTAATAACAATAATAACAATTAAGCTTTTATTCCATTAAATGGGTCTACTACATTAATCCTTTGAGTCGATTTATTCATAAGATTACTATAAAATATAGATTTTCTTTGCCTAAATTAAATGATATGCTCGACACGGTGGTGGAAGGCATCATCCTCTCAAAAATTGACTTAAGAAGTGGATGAGATTTGTAAGTATATATGACTTCAATTAGGAAATAAAGATGAGAATTAATATTTTTATCAATTATCAGAAGTAAATATTACTCCCCTTAAAAAAAAAGGGTTAAGTATAGCTACATCATGAAGGGCAAGGAGTTAAGTTACAGCCGACGATGGAGCGGCCGCCGGAAATGCCGGAGTTGGCTCGCCGGAATCTTAGGGCAGCCATGAGAGCTTGCCTCTGAGAGCCCAGCAGAGCCAAGTTCGTGTCAGTCAGAACGCTCAATGTGGAGTAGAAGAATCTGAAGCTGCGGTAGGAGTTGAGCAGCGCCGCCGTCGCCTCCCGGAGGAGGGTTCGGTAGGCATCTCCCCGGCCGTGGAGTCCTTCCCAGAGGGTCATCTCCGCCCCGTATTTGCCAGCAGCCACCGGCCCAAAGACGACGGCCACCGTGGTCTCCGGTGCCACCACTCTCCAGTGGCATTTGAACTCCGGCGTTAACCATTTACTGCCAGTGGAAAAACATGGTGATTAGATTGAAATGAATTTAGAGAAAAAAATTGCCATAGTGGCATTTACAGATAGGTCCATGAGTTTATTAAACTTTTTTATAGCTGATAAAAATCAACAGAATCCTTCAATTTTAAGCTCTTTTAGGGTGGTTAATGAACCGAGCTTGGTCTTGTTCGTGTTTAAGCTCATTTTAAATTTCATTGTTCACGCTCGTTAATGAACGAGTTGAGCTTTTAGCTACTGTCATCAAGCTTGGTTCCTTTAAAAATGAATGAGTTTGAGCTTGATTCGAACTTATTCGTGAACAATAATCGAGCTCTTTATCGAGAGCCAACTATCCAGCATCGCATCGAGCTTATGATTGAGCTCATATCAAGATAATACATGAGACTTATTCGTGAGCAATTTATTAACCATTAAATTGAATAATTAATCAAAGAAAAATAATTAAAAGATAAATAATTTGTTATTATTAGATTTGTACAATATTATAATATATTTTAGGATAAATTACACTTATGTTCCTGAGTTTAAGACTTAATAACGCACAGATCTACGTTTTTAAAATTATAATATTGGATCCCTAAGTTTTTAGTAAATTATTAAATGGATCTTTTTTATTTTTTATTATTAAATTTTTTTTAAAATTACTATTATACCCTCTCTCTCTTGCCAATTCCTGTGTGCGCGAGGGATGGCCGCGGCCGTCGGCAGGTCGCACGCCCTGCGCGAGGCCGCAGTCGTCCCTTGCGCGCGCAGGGATCGGTAGGCAAAAGAGAGAGGGGAGGAGAGAGAGAGGGTATAATGATAATTTTAAAAAAAAATTAATAATAAAAAATAAAAAAGACCGATTTGATAATTTATTAAAAACTCATGAACTCCGATGTTATAATTTTAAAAACGTGAACTTGTGCGTTATTAATTTTTAAACTCAAAAACTTGAGTGTAATTTATCGTAAAATATATCATTATATTAAAAAATAACATTAATTAATCCCATTACTAACCACCAATGAAGCTTTAAATATGCATGTTCATAATCATTATATGTATTATTTATAGACATTAATGAGCTAAACATTGCTATGTTCATAATCTATGGATGAACATAAATAAGCCATTGTCATGTCATGGGCTACTCATTGAAAACTCTGCTGCTATTAACGCATTAGAATTGAAAAAATATGAATTATTATAAAACAGTGCTTGATGTATGTACTATGTTTTTTTTCTGGACTATGTAAGAATATTTTATAATCTTATTTTGCCATAAAATACTTTTTACAGTATAAAAAAATGGTTTTTACGTAGAGAAAAAAAGGCAGCAGCATGTTCTTCTGTTTCACCTTTTCGCTGCTATTATGGAAAAATTATTGGGTTCAGAGAGCTCGTCACTTCATCTTTTCATACATCAATTAAATGGCGACAGCGGGCGGCCCACTGCAGCTGGGTTCAGAGATCAATGTACTTGTTATAGATATAAAAGTGCTTGTTATAGGCATAAATGTGCTTGTTATGTGCTTATAACAAGCACATTTATGTCTATAACAGCTTATAATAAGTATTTTTATGCTTATAACAAGCACTTTTATGCCTATAACAAGCATATTGATCTCTGAACTCAACTGCAGTGGGCCGCCCGCTGTCAGTTGTCGTCATTTAATTGGTGTATAAAAATGTAATGTGGTGAGCTCTTCGAACCTAATAATTTTTTGCTCCTATGGGCCACCTTATGCACGCATCTTGACTGATTGATCTAAGCTCAATAATAGAGCTGGGAATCTCAAGCTGAAATTTTTGCTAGTATGACCCTAATTCTTTTCTTTTTTTCTTTTTTTCTTTTTTTCTTTTTTTCTTTTTTTCTTTTTTTCTTTTTTTCTTTTTTTCTTTTTTTCTTTTTTTCTTTTTTCCTTATTCTCTTGATCCTAAACAACTAAATAATTTTTTTTTTGTTTTTTAATAAAATTATATAATTTGTTACTATAAAAAAATAATTATATAATTTGTTGTGCTTGTTCAATTATACGTAATAAATGCTATGAACAGAGCTTATGAGCTTAAATCCGTACTGCATTTGGAACAATGACACTTGTTCGCCGTTTCTCATCTACCTGCAAAATCGATGCATTGCACGAGAGAGAGAGAGAGAGAGAGAGAGAGAGATTTGGGTATGAAGAGAAGAAGGGGAAGACGTACTCGAAGGAACAAGCAGAGGCCTCGAGGAAGGGGATCGCCAGCGGAGGCGGTGGAGGCAAAGGAAGCCTGGTGACCGGGGCTGGCTGCGGCAGCGGCGGCAGCGGCGGCGGCGGCAGCAATGGGACAGCCGGCGAAGGCCAGGGCTTCGGGCAGAAGCCCACAGGCTGATTTGGCTGGGCCAGCAGCGGCTCCACAGTGTACGTCGCCCAGCCAAACATCCGGAAGACAAGGCTGAGCCTTTGTGCCGGTCCAGCCGCTCCGCCACACTCCGTCGAGCCGCGCTCCAACTGGGCATAGCACCTGCTGAGGTCCGGGCTCCCCGGAAACCTCACCGCGTAGTATCCGAGCAAGTTGGTCGTCTCCTCCACGACCTCGCCGGCGCCGCACCCCACAACCACCTTCGCCCCTGCTCGAATTCTTAAATCCGGTTACCAAACTGATCTATAAGCTTAGCATACAAAATTATGTAATAGTTTCGCGACTGATCTGAAAAGCTTTTCGATCATGGCACAAGAATACAACTCGCTCTAAAACTCACCGTAGATCGGGTAGTCGAAGAAGCTAAGAGAGCCGTCCTTGCACTGGTCGCAGAACACGGTGCCGGTTACGAGAGCATCGCCGTTAACAGTTGCGAAGAAGCTTGCCCTGAGGAGAAAGATCAGCAGCACTGTAGGAAGAGAAAACCGGTTGGGGTGCTCGGCGGAGGAAGCCATTTGGATGGAGGAGGGAATGAAGCAGGAGAGCTGGCTCTAGCTAGAGAGAGGGGAGAAAACGGGAGCTGCGTTTGTTGGTCGGGAGTAAAGAATTGAAGAAGATGACAGGGGGGAAGGTACTGCGAAGAGAGTGAATCTTATAGAACGAGTAAATGCAGCTTGTGTTCTTCCAACTGTCTTCATTTATTTTGCATGCTTTGTCAAGAGCTTGAAGATGGAATTTATTATTATTGTTATTATTATTATTATTATTATTATTATTATTATTATTATTATTATTACTACTACTGCTGCTCAAGATTTTGAAAATCGGATCGGCTTCAGAACCGGTAGACTGAAAGGTTCAAGGTTCAATGGTCGAACCGGGGTCGAACCGGGATGAAGTAAAAATTAAAAAAACTAATAAAATATAATATAAATATAGTTAAGATATATATTATTCACACATCAACACAATAATTAGACATAAAATGAGTGTTTAATAATTAAATTTAATAAATAATATCTTATGTCAATAACCCAAAAAATAATTCCAAGCAAATCACAAATTGAGTATAATATTTAGTACATCATTAAAAGATCTGAACAAATGTATGCTTTATCAATATTAAAATACTAAATCATTTCATAATTTCATATATCACTAAAATACTAAAATACTAAATCATTTCGAAAGGATGAGGGCTGGAGAGGAAAGTGCGAGGCAAGAGAAATCGCGAGTTCGTGACTGTAGCGCGAGTAGAGGCCGCAGAACGGAGGCTGAGTTAGGGACCCAGAGTTTAGGAAAGTTTTTTTTTTTTAATTTTAAACTCAACTGGTCCAACCGTACCGGTTCACCGGTTGACCGGTTGAACCGCGGTTTAGACCAGTTCTAGCCGGTTTTAAGCGGATCCGGTTATAAAATTAAATCGGACCGGTTGGCTGACCGGTTCACAGTTCGACCGGTTGAACCGGCCAGTTCGGTCCGATTTTTAAAACCCTGCTACTACTACTATTATATTGATCAGCGACTTTTGTTTTCTCGTTTAGCCTAATGAGCTCGTAGTATAACAAGTATGAAAATTTTATTCGAGAAACTGTGATGGTAGCAGAAAGATTCGGATTATAATTGAGTTATTGTAGCTCTCTTTAAATGGTCTTTCTTTTGTACTCATTTTTTGATATAGTGACTACGTACCTCTTTTGCCTATGATTTTTTTCTCAATTTCAAAATTTTTCACGTTATACTGTGTGCTATTGATTTCATTTTTCTTGTTGTCTATCGTCTCTTTTGTAACAAATAATAATAATAGTTAAATTAGTCATAATAATTAATAATAATTAGTAATTCGTATAAAATTATTGTCTAAAGAATGCTTCATCCTCTGTAAATATGAGATAATTTATTTTTATTTTCTTTGCTACGAGACCACCCTATAAGTTTATCACGAACTACTTGTAATTCTTTATCAACCGATGATCACTCATCCTTTTAAGCAACGGATGATCACTCACAATAGTATAAGGCTATCTCTTTGTTATAATGATTCATAAATACAGTAAAAGCAAAATTAGTCAAACTCGTTAATTTTTTTGTACGACGGGATTTCATTTACTGGTGATGAAAAGAGGTGGTTTATGGCCTTTCACAAGCGTTAAATACATAATTATAAATTGCACTTCTTAAAGACGTATGATTAAATTTCTCTTTTTTAAATAAAATGAAGCGTTGGATTTTTTCTAGCTTAATAGAGGAGGTATAGTTTATAATTATACATTTAAAATATACAATAATATATATATATATATATAATTTTTGAGATTAAATAAGAAAAATAATATTTTTTATCTGTGATATATGTAATTATCTAAAATAAAATTATGGTGGGAGTGAGTATGAGCAAACTCCACAGTGGATTTACAGATTTTCAATTGCATCGATGCATATTATCATTATAATTTACTATATATGAAAAAAAAAAAAAGGGAAAATATTTTTTTTATGGTAAAAAAAAGCTCGGTCAATTAAATGCAGCTAATTTGCGGTGGGTAGTTGCGAGCATTAATCAATTTGCCGTTTAAAATAACATTGGGGTTGCAAAATGGTTGTTGGGTTGGGTTCGGTCCAAGCTCAAACCTAATCCGATCTGAACCAAAATCGCTCAATTTGAATTTAAATCGATTGTTAAATGAGTTAAGACTTAAGATTAATAACTTAAAGTAGACCCGATTAATAAATAATTAGGATAAAATGTTGATAGAACAAATGCTTATAAATGAGTACTGAAATTCAACTAATTTAATAGACGGATCATAAATCTTTTTGAGTTGGGTTTGGGTGAGGTTCGCGTATTAACTTAATTATATAGTTATATATGGGCACTCCTAATTGCATATTTAAACTAGAGTTAATTTAAATCAAATTTTATAATAAGGGATATTCCATCGAGCTCTTGAGATATATTACTGGTGTCATTTAAATCTACTAAAAGTGAAAATATGCTTGAGTTCCTCTTACCAAAATTGTTTTTATAGATCTTTCAAAAAAAAATTGTTTTTATAGGATATTTTTTAATAAATTTTGTTAAGTTTAATCATTAAATTATTATTTTAAAAATTTAAAAATAGTATATTTTAATATTAAAAATTACTATTATTGATTGAAATATAAATAAAAATTAAAATTAAAATAATATGTAGAATTATTTAAATATATTTATAATATTTAAATATAAAATTTTTACTGCTTCATATTTCATATTTCATATTTCTGTTATGTTTCACTCAATTTCTTTCTGCAGAAATAAAGTAAAAAGAGTCAAGAGCATATGGCTCCAGAGCAACTCAACGGAGATAAATAATTTTAAATAAATAAGTTTACTTGTATCAAAATATAAAAATAATTTTTTTTTATATTTTTTGAAATATTTAAAATGTTTTAAAAACATGACAAATTTCGGGAGTTTTCGGATCACAACAAAAGCGGATTTCTTTTTGGAAATAGAATATTTTTTATTTTTATTTTTTTTATTTTGTTATTATTATATTTTATGATCATAAACAAAAGAGGGATGTTGAAAATCAGTGATTCGGCCTTACCATTTGGCTGCCTTAATTGGTCTCCATTTAGGGTTTAAGATTTAGGGTTTAAGAGTTTAGACTTTCAGATTTAGAATTTAGGATTTTAGAGTTTAGGGGGTTTAAAGTTTTGAGTTTAGGATTTAGAATTTAGAGTTTAGGGGGTTTATCAATTGGGTATGAAAGTTGGGGTGAGAACGATAACAATTCGAGTCGAGTTGAGTTTAGCTAGGAACGACTCAAGTTTAAGTCATCTTATTTTGATTTAAGTTCGAGCTGATTTGAGTCTTAATTGAGCCAACTTAAACTCTTTAATAAATTAATTTTTTTTAAATTAGTAAAATTTAAAATTAGATTAATTATATTAAAAAAATCATCTAATAAATATTTTAACTAAAACTAATATGTACTTATATAAAAATAATAAATAATTATAGTATAAAGATCGAGCCAACTGTGAACTCAATCTGGTCTGACCGTAGCTTGTGGCATAGCTCTATAAACTCGAGCTGAGCTTGATTCAAGCTAAACATCGAACCAAACATTGAGCGATTATCGACTTCGAGCCAAGCTCTCACCTAGGATGGAATCTGGCTGTATTAAGCACTTAACTAAAAATGTTCGACGAGTAGGATAGGCAACATCACGAGTCGACAAGATAAGTTGACACTAAATGAAATTTGGTACATTATGCACGTCGAGCAGTACCTAAAACTCGCTCTTAATGGAACGGAATGGTGAGAGCTCGGAATTTATTTGAAACAAGAGACTTCTAATTTAGTCCTGTTTAGCTGGAAAATCAAAATTAATATAATAAATAATTTTATTTTATATTTCACAATAATTTTAAAGTAAAGTTAAATTTTGTTCTACGTAGTCTATGCATATTATAATTAGAAAATCAATTTAATTTTTATCAGCAAATTTTTAATTAATTTTTTTTTACAATTGACTTTATTATATATTTATATATATAGGTTAAACCATTAAGTTTTAAATTGACTGAAGAAAATTACAAAATTTTCAGCGTAGATGGATGGCTCAATAATAAGTTTATTTATTAAGTTTATTTATGAGTTATATAAAGCCAAATAATAATGTTTAAAATTTTATATTTTATTATGAGTATAATTTTAAATGAAAAAATTACATATTTATCATTCCTCGAGATTATATTTATTTTTTAATTATTCTTTAAAATTCATAAATATTATGTAGGCCCAAGATAATATTCATTAAAATTAAATAGGATAAACATAAAATATTTTATTAGATATCTCGTTGTAAGTCAACCATATATTAGTCGATGTTATTAATTAGCCATCACTGATAACCACACCATCGACTATAATTGAAGACCATGCCGGCGACCGTTGAGCGCCGAGCACTGCTAGTAGCCACCATGACTGCTACCACGGGTATTCTAATTAAGTTAATCATAATTAAACTATAATAATTTTGATAAAGTATTAATGTTATAATATTAAAAATATGAATTGTTTGTAGATAAATAAATTTTAACAAATAGTTAATATATAAATATAATCTTTTAATTTAGAGTAGCTCGCTCTTTTTACAGTATGTATATGTAATAATTTTTTTGGGATATTTACATATATACTCCTTAATTCATCTTGAATTACATATTAAACCACTTATTTTTTAATTTTACAATTTCACCCTCTAAATCATCCAAAAATAATATATCTTTGCATTTCTCATGATTTTTAAAAGATTTTTTTTGTTAATTATAATTATTTGAATACTTATTATTAATAATAGGTATATGCAAAATATTATAAACATATATAAAATATTATGTATATACAAAATATTATTTTTGGATGATTTAGGGGGTGAAGTTGTAAAATTAAAAAATAAGGGATTCAATATATAATTTAAGATGAATTAAGGGATATGTATGTAAATCTCTCTATTTTTTTAATTAAATTTAGTTATAAAAAAGTTTACAAATATTTTTTTGTTATGGTCGATTCAAAAGAATTTTTGCATGGGATGAAAACGAAATTAAAAAAAAAAAAAAGAGAAAAAGTATTAGCGCGTAATCTTTTTTTAAGTTAACTTTAATGAACAAATCAGCATATAAATTGTGTGACTTCTTCGTTTAACGATCTAATTTTTTGTCTTTAAAAGCAATAAAATAAATTTAAGCATGTTCTAAATTTATAGATGAAAACGAAATTTTTCCATTAAAAAACAATATGAAAACCAATTTATGATTCAAAATATTACATTATTTTAAAGAGGAGTAAAGCTTAAAAAAAAAAAAATATATTCACAGCAAATCAAACAAAATTGACTTGTTTTTTTCTTAAATCTTGAAATTAATTAGTACATTGTCTCTATATCGATCATACGCTTTTTAGTTAATTTTGCTCTAACATCACTCAAAAATTGAATTAAATTTTAGCTCGAATCGAGTTTGACTCGATATTAATAAGCTAACTAATGAACTATTTTTATAGCTCAAGGTTTTTATCAACATAATCCTAAGCCACCTTGAAATTAGATTATTTAAAAAAATATATATTACTTATATATATTTTTACGTATAATTAGATTTAGTATATTAAAAAAATGAATGGAAGAGTTCATTAGAAATTTTTTTGTAAACTTTATCCGGTCATGTTTATTTTAGATTAATTTTTTATTTTTATTTTTAAATATTAGATCATGAAGAACAGTCATAATTTAAGCTGATTCAATGAACAAATACATTTATACATAGTATTTGACTAAAAGATTAAAAAATAATAAAAAATCATATCAACTTTGAGTCGAATCAAGCTTGAATCGATAACAAATAAGCCAAACTAGATGGGATCGAGATTGGTTCGAACTCCTCATTCATTTTTTAAATCAAATTAAGATTGAATCGAAAACTTTCAATTCAATCTTGAGCTGAAATCGAATTATTAACATTCGTAGTTATGTGTAGCATCCCAATATAAGGAATTGAAGAATGCAAGCCAATTATGTCACCCTCAACAACAATGATCAAATTTTTAGACTCTCAATCACAATTGAATGCCCATCTTTGATCAATCATGACAGCCATGGTCAGTAGGCTTGATGAAGATCACAATGCTCACTATCCGTTAGTTGCGACCTCAACTACATTACTTTTACTCGTATAACTCAGCAACTCTTTCCCGAAAGAACTAGCTCTCACATACAGGACCTATGCATAGAGTGGTCAATCATTTCAACTGAAGTAGTTGTACAATTAGCCTGTAGATTTATGTCACATCAGCTATTAGCAAAAGACATAGAGAATCTTATTCTACTCGAAACTTTATATGTACTCTATCATAGTATTGCACGTTTATTCCACTATAACTAGGCATGATTATTTTTTACTTGATTCGTAGGTTTCTATATATATATCATTTCTTGAAACTCTTATTATTTTCTATTCATCATTCTTTGCTTTGCTCTTTAGACCAACCTCACACAAAAATTAAATCATTTGAGAAATGGTTCAAATCAAGAGACAAACAATAATATGAAATTACATATCAATACCTTCATGATGGCCTAATTGAAACTTTACCAATAGCTTGAGGACACTCTCAATGCAGTGCCCACATTCTAATTTTTGTTTGGAATGTCATCTGTAAATATTAAATTTGAGAGTATCATCTGTAAATATTTAACTTAAGATATATTGTATATAAAAAAGTACTTATTTAAAAATAACAAATATAAATTTTTCTAAAAAACAAATAAATATATATACATACATATATATATATATATAATGGTTCTATTAATATGCTCCTTCGATAACTAATAATGATACTTAAATTTATAATTTATATTTAGCTTAATGTTACTTTGGCATTCTCTCACTATTATTTTTTCCAAAATTTTAATTTAAGAACTCTATTTGGCGCGAGACCAAATCAGGACTAAAGTGATATTAATTTAAAAATAACAATAATAATAATAAATAAAATTTTTTAATCATTCTACACAAATTTTAATATAAAAAAATATTATTTTACTTCACATACTCAATAATTTTTAATAAAAATATATAGTTTATTTCACATCCTAGATTAAAATATTCGAATCGAGTATTTTGGTTTAGGATATAAAATAAAATTAATTTTTTTTATTGAAAATTATTGAGTATGTGAAGTAAAATAATATTTTTTTATATTAAAATTTATGTAGAATGATTAAAAAAATTTATTTATTATTATTATTATTATTTTTTAAATTATTATCATTTTAATTCTGATTTAGTCCTCACGCCAAATAAGGGCCAGACTATATTGCTCTATATTTTATTTATTCTTTTCTTTCTTCTCTCTCCCTTGATTTTAGAGAAAGAAAGGACATACTAAAATTGAAGTTTCAATAACAAAATAAGACAATATGAATGTAATCTATTAATATTTCTCAAAAAGAACAAAAAAAAAAAAATTTATCAATAAGTTTTTAAAAATTATGTACTAAAATGTAATTATGTATTTAACTACATAAATTTATTAGTATTTTATTTTTTTTGTTTTATCTCTTTCTCACATAATTAACATTTGATTTTTTGATGGAAAAGGTTGACCTTAAAGATAATAAAATAGGCAAATTTCAATGGATAAGTTTCATTGCACAAATATTATTTTTTTTACAAAAAAAAAAATCTTAATGTGTAGGAGGCTAATTAGGAAAGGGATTAATTTTGTTTTATCTGATATAGCAACAATAACACAAACCTTAATTAATTCAAAACTAGATTATACATCAATTTTTCTCATCTATTTATTTTGCAATATAAATTTTTAACTTCTATATATTGCACTCTATCAAATAATATATTTTCATCTAGCTTTAAATATTTTTTATAATTTATTATTATATTTTTTCTATTTTTCTCATATTTTTCTCATATTTCATCTAGCTTTAAATATATGGTTGATTCTCTCTTAATTATCCTCAATTGAAGCTTAATATTTATTATTTTATTCTCGTCTGTATACTTACACATCTGTTCTAATATTTTTTTTTTGGAGTTTTTACATACAGAATATAAAATTTACATAAAATTACGCATTTCATCATCAATTCATAAATATTACCACTATCACACCATATTCATTTAAATAATATATATATGTGAAATGCGTAAAATTTAAATGAATATGGTGTGATAGTGGTAATATTTACGATTGATGGTGAAATACGTAATTTCGTATAAATTTCATGTCTTATATGTAAAATTTTTTTTTATTTTTATGATATTTATTTAGCGAAGTATTGTGACTTAAATATATCTCATCATATTTATTTATATTGGTTTTTATTGGATAAAGATAAACATAAGCAAATTTTTTATCACCTCATTTTTCTTTTATCTAATCTTTATAAATGTTAAAAAGTTTTTTTTTTTTTTGAAATATGATAGCTCATCTGTTAATTAGAGCTTTAATTTTAAATTTTGAAATATTAGTTATATATCAAAAAAAATAAAATGTAAAATAAATTGATAATATTAAAGTTTGTGTAAGCATTAAAATATTTTTAATTTTATTTTAAAAATGTATATGATAGAATACAAAATGGACTTTTTATACATAGATACATATATATTATATTTTTATTTTTTAAAATTATGAAAATACTCTCGATTGGCAAATTATTAAGTTTGGCTGCCTAATCATGTTGGTATTCAAGGGCCAATAGCATGGCATCGCATGTGATGTGGTGGCCCCGCACTTGATAGTAAGCGACAAAACAAACGACCAGGGGCGGATCTAGCTTTAAATATCATTTATCACCCAAATTTATACATACAATTCTAATTTATAATACACATAAAAATTTAAATTTTCGGGATGTTACATAAGAGGTGCAAAATCCTCCATAATTTTTTTTTATATAAAATATTCTATAAATTTATTATATCTAATAAATTATATTCAAGACTTTGAAATCAAATGGCCATTTTAAATTGATTCTAACTTTTTAAAAATTTTAATATTAGTCTATAAAATTACAAAAACTCTACAGTTTATTTTAAAATGTTAATATTAATATTTTTTATTTTTACTTTTTTATGTATAGAAATAAAAAATTTTAAAAAATTAAATTTTAGATTTTTATTAAATTTTTAAAAAAATAATAAAAATAGATGATTGTAATAGAAATTTGAAATATGTAAATGAATCAAAGTCATAAAAAAGATTAAATTTCACATTTTTAATCAAAAAATAGTGAAAATAATGATATTTTAAAGAAGGACAAAAACTGCAATACTTTCATAATATCAGGACCCAAATAAAATTTTTAAAAATTTAAACTAATTTGTAACGCTCTTTTAACCTCACAATCCTAGATGCCATTTACCCTATTATATATACCATAATATAATAATAGTTTTAATTAATTAATTATTAATTATATATTATATTCTCTATCGCACTCTATTGCCTCACTTCTTTTCTTTAACCACTTGAGTCAGCTCTTCCTCAAAGTAAAATCCTAGCAATCAATCAAAATTGCCTCCATCGATTCCCAGTGATTTTCACATCGCTAGTAGTCAGTTCACGTCACCTCCATCATTAGGCTCCCGCTGATAACCGTTGTCTTTATCTAGTTTTCTCTATCGAGTCGGTCCCTCGTTCAATAATCTTTGCTTACAAAATTTCTTCATTAAAATTAAAATTAAATTACCTGAATATTATAATTGACTATTTCTTTGCACTGAAAAAGAACATCAGCTAAGCTATAATACCATATAGAAATGTGTCAAAAATTTTCATAAATAAGTAATATAGAGTATTTTTTATTAAATGATGACAAAAAATATATTAAAACTATTTATTAATGTAAAAGAAGCGATAACAGAAAGGATCATACTACATTAAAAAAATTTATTCTGTCATACTCATATAAAATATGACCTAAGGTGTTGTTTTCAGTCTCAGAAGAGCTTGCTCTATTTAAAGCGAGGGCCAAAATAGTACCAATTTAAAAAATATCAATAATAATAATAAATAAATTTTTTTAATCATTCTATATAAATTAAATATAAAAAAATATTATTTTACTTCATAAATTTAATTATTGTTAATAAAAATAGTAATTTTATTTCACATTTTAGACCAAAATAATCGATTTAAATATTTTAATCGTGAAATAAAAAAGATATTTTTATTAAAAATTATTGAATTTATAAAGTAAAATAATATTTTTTTATATTAAATTTGTGTAGAATAATTTAAAAAATTTATTTATTATTATTACTTTTTAGCTACTACTTTTTTATACTTATTTTAGTCCTCACACCAAACAGAAAAAGATTTAAATGTAAAAAAAGGACCCAACTTAATTGAAAATTTCAAACTTTTTTATGATATGGGAAAATTTCATGGTCAGCAACTCATAACCAGGTGGAACATTTGCATATTTTGGAGTTCTTTGTGTTTTACCTGATGTTCACATTCGGTTTCATCGAATAAATCAAACGGTGCAAATAAAAAGATTTGGGACATCAAATTTTACTTGAAAATTATCACAATAACAATATTCGTCGACTTTGAAAAAATTCATAAAATTATAAAATGAAGTTGTAGATGATTTCTCTAGTCGAACAAATCGACGTGTCAAAATGAATTAATTCTAATTTTAACAATATTTATCTTTTTATGATTTATGCTATAAAATTAAAACTGATATAAGAGAGAATATCAAATTGTCCTAATTTTAAAACATTTATAAGCCAGGTCCTCAAGTATAATTTGTTTAAGCACATTGATTTTATAAATATAATTTATTTCAGCACATAAGTTTTATAAATATAGTTTGTATGAGCATATTGGCCTTCAGTTTAATTTTCACTGGTTAGCGTGGCCCCTAATAATATAAATTGTCAATATTAACTAAACATAATCGTTATACTCTTTTCTATAAATAAAAATTTTTCCTATTTAATTTTCACAATTTCTATAATTTTTTTTTATTTTATTTTATTAAACTTCAATTACGGCTTAAGTACATTCTTTTAACTTAAGATGTTTTAGTTATAATGAAAGAAATTTTTAAAATAAATTTATTATTTTGAGTGGTGTGAAAATTTTAAAAGTAAAATAGTTATTTACTTTTATTTTAAAATGGTTGCAATATTTAAGGTTAATTGTGTTAATAAAAACTCTCAGAGGGCCTGTATTGAAAAATGTTTTAAAAATAAAATCAGTTTACATTTTCTCACTAACTTTAATAGGCCAAATGAATTTTACTATATATATATATATATTCTAAACTATATATATAATATTCTAAAATATATTCTAAACTATATATATTATATCCTCTCTACCTGGAAGTGGCTGCAACAATTTATCATATTTATCTTTTTTTAATTTATATTTTCAAAATTTTAATTAATTCAAATCATTTTTAATATATATATATATATATGTATATATAATACTTAATATCAATTGAAAATTTAATTAAAATCACAGTTAACTTATTTATTTATTATATTAAAATCAGTTTTAATCATTAACATTAAGGTATTTCTAAAATACTGAATCTAATAAGGAGATATGTCCATTAAATAATTGTTTATAAAATGTGAGTTAAGTTTTATTTGATCCAATTAACACTTATTCAATTTCAAATTAATTTTTGAGTTGAATTAATCTTAATTATTAAATTTATTTTTTTATGTTAATATTTATTTTATATATAACATATTTAGATAATAATATTTTTGATAAAATTTATATATATTATATATGTATTTATTCATTAATCTAAAATGTATTAAAATGTTAAAAATTGTTTTTTTACAATATTTTTATCAAAGAAAAGAAAATTTTATAATATTACAAAAAATACTTTTAAAATTTATATTTTCCAAATTTTATATAAATGTGTAAAAAGATCAAAATTTATGTCAAATATTTAATAAAATAAAAATAAAAATTTAAAATATATTTATAAAATCATCAATGAATATTATAATTATTATATTATCTTCAGAGAAAACTTATCTTAATAATTTATATTCTTCAAATTAGAATTTTAAAAATAAATACAATTTTAGATATAAATATTTTAATTTTAAAATTGTCATAATTAATATGACCTCACTGCAAAGTAATTATCCTAATAAATATATTTGAATTTCTAAATCAAGTTCAAGTTATTTTAATTACTCTTTCTTTTAGTAACTCTTTAACTTAATATTAAATAAAAAATCTTAAATTTAAAATTTTACAAATTTTTTTTTCTTTCATGTAATATTATATTTAATGTATGATAAATTAAGAAATAAATTTTAATAAAATAATACAAAGTTAAACTATAAATAAAAAATTACAGGATATGATTTTTTGTAATAAAATATATAATTCTGATTAATTTTCTTCGTATTTAAAACAAAATATATTTAATTTTGTATTTTTTTCTTAATATATATCTAAATTATTTGTTTGTTTATATATTGATCAATTATAATATTCTATTTTTAAAATCTTAAAAAGATTAAATAATAAAATTATAAAAAATATTTTTATTAACATCTTATTATTTTATATTCAACTAATATTTTTATATAAAATTATTTATATACATAATACTTCATATTATTATATTTATATATTATACAATTATTTTCAATATTATACAGTAAATAAAAAATATTACACTTGACAAATTTTTAAAATTTTTGAGATGTAATATTTTAAAAATTATAATGTATATATTATAATATTTAAAGAATAAGTGTAATATCTAAACCAATCGATGTAACAGACTTATTACATCGGTTAATTAATCGGCGTAATATGCCAATCATTTCACGTTGGTTCACAAGTTCAATCGTTGTAAAAATACGATATAAAATTTTTTTGTGGCGTGTAAATAATTTATCTCGAAATAGATTACAAAAACTTAATTTCTTTGATGATGTGAGAGGCACGAGTCATTATTTTAACTTTTGTCGAGACTAGTAATTTTTGTCAATTTCGATTATTATCGATTCGAATATTGGAAGTTTAAACTCTCATATTTTAGAACAAAATTTTACAAAATATAGGTTTTTAAATTAAAAATAAAAAAAAACATGGCATGTATTGCATCAAAGAAGTTGAAATCAAAACGATCAAAATTGTTGAAACTACCGAAAGTTTAAATTTGTGAGCGAAATTAAAACCGAGTTTTAAAGACTTAAGCTACAGTTACTCTATAAAAGGGGTTCTATAGGGCAATCTGGTAGTGTTGATCAGGCGAGTCATCCGTTGAAAGCTCATGCATGAATGGCTTCAGTTCCTCACCTCTCCCTCCTCCTGCTCATCTTTGTCGCAAGAAGCGCTACTTCCTCTTCAATTGCGTCGCTAATACCACATTTTTGGCTCAAATTAACGGCTCACAGGCGCAAATTCTATTATTTTGTGCACATTTTTTTAGATTAATTAACTTTAATTTCTCAAATTCTCAAATCTAACTATAGTTTTTGATTAATTTTATGTTTAATTTCGATATTTTTGATCAAATTCCCATCTTTTTCCAGAGTGCATGAGGTGACCTTCGATTTGGAAGAAGCTACCATCGCCGACATACAGGCCGCCTTCGCCGCCGGCCGCCTCACCTCCAGCCAGCTCGTCGGCTACTACTTGGGCCGAATCAGCTCCCTCAACCCCAGCCTCCGCGCCGTCATCGAAGTCAACCCGGACGCCCTCTCGGACGCCGCCCGCGCCGACTCCCAGCGTAGCGCCGGCGCAGGCTCCGCTCAGAGCCTTCTCCACGGCATCCCGGTCCTCGTCAAAGACAACATCGCCACGCGCGACAAGCTCAACACGACGGCCGGGTCCCTCGCCCTCCTCGGCTCCGTCGTCCGCCGCGACGCAGGCGTAGTGGACCGCCTCCGGCGCGCTGGCTCCGTCATCATCGGCAAGGCCAGCATGAGCGAGTGGGACAACTTTCGGTCGCTGAACATGCCGCTGGGGTGGAACCCCCGGTCGGGGCAGGGGAAGAACCCGTACCCGGCGGCGGACGGGCCGTGCGGGACGAGCAGCGGGTCGGCCATCGCCGTGGCGGCGAACATGGCGGCGGTGTCGCTGGGGACGGATCTGGACGGCGCCATCGTTTGTCCGGCGTCGATGAACTCCGTGGTGGGGATCAAGCCGACGGTGGGCTTGACGAGCCGGTCCGGGATAGTGCCGATCTCCCCGAGGTTGGACACGGTGGGCCCCATGGGGAGGACTGTGGCGGACGCGGCGGCGCTGCTTGATGCGATCGCCGGGTTCGATGCGCTGGACTCGGAGATGACGTCGGCGGCGGCTCAGTTCATTCCCGCCGGCGGATTCGTGACGATGTTGAACGCGAACGGGCTGAAGGGGAAGAGGGTGGGGATTTTGCGCCACCCCTTCTTCGATTTTGACGAGGGGTCAACCGAGTCGTTGACCTTCGAAGCTCATTTCAAAACTATGAAGTATTTTTTTTAATATTTAACTGCAGTTAAACTCGAGTTAACCTGACCCAACCTAACCTTTGATGTTCTGCTCTTCTTAACCCAAGCTTGTTGGCAGGGAGAAAGGAGCAATCTTGGTTGACATCCTCCGAACGAAGAACTTTGAGCTCATGCTTAACCAACGAAAAAGCGGTGAGGTTACCGAACTATTAACCGAGTTCAAGCTCTCTCTCAACGCCTACCTTGAAGATCTCGAGACTTCACTTGTTCGATCTCTAGCAGATGTTATAGCTTTCAACAACGCACATCCGATTGAGGTAAACGTAATGCGATTTAAGCTCAGACAAGCCCAACTTGACTATGTGATGTTTTAGTCAAACTTATAAAAGCGATTCATTTAGAGCCTACAAGCTTCTAAAATGACGAAAATGGTATCTTCAAATTGACTTTTCCTATGCAGGAAAGAATGGGCGATTTCGGGCAAGTGATCTTTCTTGCATCTAATGAAACAAACGGGTTGAGTGAATCATTGAATTCGACCATAAAAAATATGTCCCAACTCTCCCGGGAACTGAATGAGGCGATGAAGACAAACAATTTAGACACAATAATTTACCCAAATGCTCGACTTGATCATGCACTAGCCATCGGTGGTTATCCAATAATTAGTGTGCCTGCTGGGTATAACGCCTCTGGAGCTCCGTTTGGTATTTCCTTCGCTGGATTGAAGGGCTCGGATGCCAAATTGATCGAGATAGCTTATGCTTTTGAGCAAGCAACTAAAGTTAGAAAGTCTCCCCCTTTGAATACACTTTGATATTAAGGAATTATTTAGTTCAAAATTATTTTAATATTGTGTCATATTATTTAAATATTTTTAATATTTAAATATTATTTTTTGAAATAATTATTTATTTTAGAAAGTATTTCACATCAAAATTTCTTGCCAGCTAATGGGGCCCATCACATCAAGATTGAGCCCCACCCATGCTGATGTGTTTTCCTCCTATTCGTTGGTCGTCTGAACATTCTCTGATTTTTGCTGGGTTAATAGAGAGGAGGTTGGCATGCACAAAAAATAAAAAATATAATTAACTACATGCCACATAATTTAATGTTATTTATATCTTACTCATCCATTCTTAATTAATTACACTATGTACACTCAAAATATTATTAAATCTTATATATACACATTTTAATTTATTTTTATTATAATAAGTAATCATAATTTTTTAATAACCTAACTATAGTTAGATTACAACAAATCTGAGCCGTTTATCGTATTATTTTAAGAATATTTAAATATATTTTGAGTAAAAATCTTTAAACTTTGATGTTTAGGTAGTGGCAAAGGAAAGAGACATCCGTGACGTGAATTGATTTTAGGACAAATCAGCGCTTTAATGTAGTATTGAGGAAGAAAAAACTATGTACTATTAAGAGTAAAAATATAATTTTAATGATTTACTAACAGAATATTTTTTTTCAAATAGATTTTGATTAAGTTTTAACTCAAATGTGTGTATGTAAGATTTTGTAATATTTTGAGTGTGCATAGTATAATTAACTAAGAATGGATGGATAAGATATAAATAAAATTAAATTGTATGACATGTAGGTAATTATCCAAAAATAAATTAATATGTTTCTCTTTTTAAGAAAAAACATTATTTTTGATTAATTGATGACATTTTTATGCATAGTAATTATATTCACGACTTTAGATAATAAGAACTTTATTAACTTATTTTTTATATAATTTCTTAATTTGAAGTGACTCAATTTTTAAAAAAAATTTAAGTATGCTATCCTAATATTATATTATATTATTTAATTGTAATTTTTTAGTGAACATTTATAATTTTTAAATATTATTAAATTAATTTTTTTTTAAATAATATGAAATAATAATGGGATAACATTAAATGAAATGTTCCATAAAGAATTAGCTAGATAGATATAATAAGATAATTTACTTGAAGAAATAGCTTTGCTTATTCTTTTAAAAAATAATTGACTGATTTAGAAAGTATTTTGAAACATAATAATGTATTTAAAAATTTGATTTAAAATTGAATTTATAATTGGTATAAGGTCCGTTTAAGGAACATTTAATTTTAGAGATAATTACCTACATGCCACACCATTTTATTTTATTTATGTATCATCTATTCATTCTTAGTTAATTAAGTTATGCATACTCAAAATATTATAAAATATTACATACACACACTTAAATTAAAACTCAGTCAAAATCTATTTGAAAAAAATATTTCGTTAATAAATCAGTAAAATTACATTTTTATCTTTAATAGTACATATTTTTTTTCTTCCTCGATATCACAATAAAGCGTTGATCTGTCCTAAAATTAATTCACATCGCAGATGTCTCCTTTCCTTGCCACTACCTAAACATCAAAGTTTAAAGATTTTTACTCAAAATATATTTAAATATTCTTAAATTAATATGATAAACGGTTCAGATTTTTTGTAACTTAACTATAGTTAGGTCATTAAAAAATTATAATTGCTCATAATGAAAACAAATGAAAGTGTGTGTATGTAAGATTTTATAATATTTTGAGTGTGCATAGCGTAATTAATTAAATAAAATAAAATAATGTGACATGTAGGTAATTATCCCTTAATTTAAATGTTATTGTTATGTCATGTAGCATTATTTAAAAAATTATGAATTATCATTTTAAATTGATATTTTAATAGCATTTGATATATGCTAATTCTAATACAAAGATATCAAATTGAATTATTAAATTGATTTTTTATTATCATTATGCAATATAATAATTTTAAAATTAATAAATAATAATTTAGAGGAAGTTTAATCATTAATTTAGATAATAGTTATATTTAAATTATTCGAATAAATCACCCTAAAACTAACTTAATGCCTCCATATACTATATTTTGAATTAATATATTCATCTCCAGAATAATCAGGAATAATTTAACAATAAAGCTACGCAGTCTCCCATTGATTTTTAATCATTCAATATGATATATATATTTATATTATTAATATTATTATTTGTTTAATTTAATATTATTTAATTATTAATTAAAGTACAATGATCATTAAATTTTGAGATATAAAATTAATTTGCTTGTATCTCTCGTCATAAAAATATCTCAATCATTCTTTTTTTTTTTTTTTTTTTCATTGGTAAGCCAAGGTCACTCCAAAATATTTATTTTTTGAAATATTTAGTTACTTTAAAGTAATAATTTTATAATTTTATATTGATCATAATTTTAATTTTAAATTTAAATATTTTAAAATACATTATTACGTTTTAAAATATGTTTCAAAACAGTTTATTATTATTTTTAAACAGAAAGCAAAACATTTAAGTTGTCTTATATCAAGCTAACTTTCCCTAATGGAGCCCGCCCAAGCCACGCGGCGCCGATTTATTGGCTACCAAAATTTTCACATAAAATATTGTCCAAAAGTAATAATTTTTATTTTAAATAATAATTTTGTTTATTTTTATAAATTTAATAATATATATCTAACTCAAATAAATTTTTATTTTAAATAATATAATATTAAATTAAACATCTCTTAAATATTTAAAATTACGACAATCGTTGTTCTATTCTTATACTTTTATCTCCGTTAATCATATATTATAAAAGAAAATTTTATTATCTAAAAATTTACGCTATTTTTAAACTATTATTTATTTAAAAAATATTTAATTTACTCTTATTGTAATGATAATTTTCTTTTTAGAAAATTATCTACATAAGTTATCAAATTAAATAACTATTTTATTTAAATAATATAATATTAAAATAATATTAGATTAATTTTTTTTAATTTAATGTCATTATTAGTATTATTAGAAGGGGATTTTTACATACAGTACATGAAATTTACACAAAATTACGCATTTCACCATCAATTCATAAATATTACTACTATCACACTATATTCATTTAAATTTTACGCATTTCACATATTTCACATCATATTTTTTAATGGTGAACTTCACATTTCTAAATTGGTCTTGATCTTAATTATATTATTAATATATTAA
>JAEMOT010003481.1:377617-406541 GCA_019297695.1 Apostasia ramifera
GTAAAATTTAAATGAATATGGTGTGATGGTGGTAATATTTACGAATTGATGGTGAAATGCATAATTTTATGTAAATTTTATGTCCTGTATATAAAAACCCCTATTAGAAGATAATAACAAGAAATTAATTATTTTTTATATTAGTGATGAAAGAAGTACCTTTAATATGTTAATAGGACAAAGTATATTAAAAAAAGATTATTCTTTACAAATAAATTATAAAATAATATAATTAAATAGTAAAGAACAAATAATAAATATTAAAAAATCTAAAAAATATAATCTATATATTATAAATGTTTTAAAATTACGACAATCATTATTCTATTCGTATACTTTTATCTCCTTCAATCATATATTATAAAAGAAAATTTTATTATCTAAAAATTTACGTTATTTTTAAACTATTATTTATTTAAAAAGTATTTAATTTACCATTATTTTAATGGTAATTTATTTTTTAGAAAATTATTTACATAAATTATCAAATTAAATATCTATTTTATTTAAATAACATAATATTAAGATAATATTAGATTAATTTTTTTTTAATTTAATGTCATTATTAGTATTATTAGAAGATGATAATAAGAAATTAATTACTTTTTATTTTAAAGTAATAATTTAAAATAGATCATTAAATTAAATAATCAACCTTTTTAATTTATTATTATTATAACAGCCCATAACAATAACACTGGTCATAAGTATTTCATTTTATTTTATTTTAAGCTTCGTCCACAAAGCTCAAGAAACAGCAAGCCATTTTGGCCGTCCGATCCGAACTGTGTCCCTTTTTTATCCGTTCATCTCTTTCGCCCTCCTTCCTTCCTTGCTCCATGCGCGATATCGACTGGGGCGTTGGAGGCGGTAGATCTCCGTATTTCGCTTTTGACTGCGTGGTTTCTCGAGAAGACGAAGAGAAGGAGAGCGGCAACCGCCCTCTCGACTCCATTCGCCTGTATCACCATCGGTTCCTGGCTCTCTCGACCCTTCTGGCCTCACTTTCGATCTGTTCCTTGAAATCTTTGAGCTTAAACCCTAAAGTGAAGTATCGCCTTGAATAGGTAAATCTAAATGTTCCCTCTTTGGGGTGTGATGCGAGTTATTTTTTGATTATTCCGATTAATTTCGGTTCATTCTATGGAATAAATTGTGTTTCGTTCGTTCTTGATTTACTGTGTTAGAGGGAGCTGGTGGTTTGGCCTAATCTGTTGTTCTCGATGGTCTAGGTTGTTATACTTGAGATGGAGAACGGGATGGGGCTCGTTGGTCAGAGGACGGTGGAGGGAGAAGAGAGGGCTGGGCAGATGGAGGCTGCGCTGGTTTATGCTGTTGATTTTCATGTCATTAATGGTGAGCCGAATGATATCGATCAGAATGAAGTTTTCGAGGACACGATGACGGGTGTTGAGAGCTTCCACATGCAGCAGCGTTCAGATTCATTCCATCTGGAGAATGATTCTTCTAGTAAGGTGGAGTGTTTTGTGGGTTCTGAAGTAGTTAACGGCGATCGTAACTTAGGGCAGGAGGTGGATGAGGTTCTTGGGTCTGCAGATGTTGAGGATAACGGTCGGAACTGTGACGATTGCGAGCGTATTGCTTCGGAGATTGTTGAGTCGATCACTGATTCTGGACAGCTGCAGGCAGCTGCGTCTCAGGAGGCGGCAGTTTTTCCTGAAGAGGACTCGCATGGCTCTCAGGAATCTGCAATCATGTACAATGCAGAAGAAGTCAGGAAAGTTGATGCTAAAGAACTGAATGGAGATGTTACGGCATTAAGCTGGCAGGTAAACCCTGAAGGCACTGAAGAACAGTGTCCAATCCATTCTGATGATAGAGGTTCAGCGTCTGAGTTTGAGCTTGTACCTCAGGCTGGAGATCAAGAAGGAATCATGGGGATCAATTTGAATGGAAATGGATCAGAAGGCGGGATGGGGATATCAGAGGCCTACTCATTTCCACAATACAATGGAGGAATTGTTTCCGAACCTATTAAGGGAGATTTATCTACTGAGAAATTTGAGAACTTGATGTCCTTTGTGGTTGGAAAAGGAGGTTCTTGTCATAAGGAAGATGATTTTCATGTCCTTAATAAGTATGAAGCTCGGGAAATGCAGATAGGAAACAAGCATTGTGATGGAACTAATGAGGAGATAAAAGAAGAGGCTGATTTGTCATTGAACAAAGACTATTCCACTCATTCTAATCTTAGAAATGAAAATTGTGGACCCTTGAGAGATGGTGATTGGGTTAGTGTCACCTCTGATAGAAGTCCTAATGTTAAGGAAGTTGTTTTGAAAGAATCTGTTTCTATAGAAGATTTAGGTGAGTCAGACTCCACAGATGATGATGATGATGAAAATAAACCATTTCAGCTTAAGTCTTCTTCAGCCCCATCTTTACCATCTCATCCAGCTGGCCTTGGATCCTCGGCACCATTGTTTGATCCCACTTCTCGTTCCCTCCAACCTTCCAGGACAAGTGTTTCTGTTCCTCGGCGGCAATCTATGATGCCTGAAGAGACTATCACAGATGACATAGAGGAAAGTGATGAGATCCGTGAGAAACTTCAGATGATTCGAGTTAAGTTCCTCCGGCTTGCTCATAGACTGGGTCAGACCCCACATAATGTCGTTGTTGCTCAGGTTCTCTACAGGCTTGGACTTGCCGAGCAGTTACGGAGAAACACAAATCGTCCAGGTGTTTTCAGCTATGATCGAGCTAGTGTGATGGCAGAACAACTGGAGGCTGCTGGACAGGAACCCCTTGATTTCTCTTGCACAATTATGGTTATGGGGAAAACTGGAGTGGGCAAGAGTGCTACAATCAATTCAATTTTTGATGATGCAAAACTCTGTACTAATGCTTTCCAATTGTCTACAAAGAAGGCTTGCGAAGTCATTGGAACTGTTCAAGGGATTAAAGTTAGGGTAATTGATACGCCTGGACTTTCATCTTGTTCTGCAGATCGCAAATGCAATGAGAAGATACTCAACTCAATTAAAAAGTTCATAACTAAAACTCCTCCAGATATTTTGTTGTACTTTGATCGTCTCGATATGCAGAGCAGGGACTATGGTGATGTACCTCTTTTGCGAACCATCACTCATGTATTCGGTACGTCAATATGGTTTAATGCGATTGTGGTTCTCACCCATGCTGCTTCTGCTCCACCTGATGGCCCTAGTGGCAGTCCATTGAGTTATGAG
Source organism: Apostasia ramifera (assembly GCA_019297695.1). Taxonomy (NCBI): domain Eukaryota; kingdom Viridiplantae; phylum Streptophyta; class Magnoliopsida; order Asparagales; family Orchidaceae; genus Apostasia; species Apostasia ramifera. Next base: position 380,830 of record JAEMOT010003481.1, read on the forward strand.
ATGTTTGTGACTCAACGGTCTCATGTGATTCAACAGGCAATACGCCAAGCAGCCGGTGATGTGCGGCTCATGAATCCTGTTTCCTTAGTCGAAAACCATTCTGCTTGCAGAATGAATAGAGCGGGACAGAGAGTTCTGCCGAATGGTCAAGTTTGGAAACCACAATTATTATTGTTATCTTTTTCTTCAAAGATTTTGCAAGAAGCAAACATACTTCTTAAGCTGGATGATAATCAACCTGGTAAAACTTTAGGATCTCGTTCAAGGGTTCCACCATTACCTTTTCTCTTGTCTTCTCTTCTACAGTCAAGGCCCCATCTTAGGCTTCCTGAGGAGCAGATGGGTGATGAGGATATCATGTTTGAGGATGTAGATACTTCTGATTCAGATGATGGATCTGATTATGATGAGCTTCCTCCGTTCAAATCCCTTACGAAATCACAGGTAGCCCAGTTGAGTAAAGAACAGAGAAAGGCGTACTTTGAGGAGCTTGATTATAGGGAGAAGCTCTTGTTCAAGAAACAACTAAAGGAAGAAAAAAAGCGTCGGAAGCTCTTGAAGAAAATGGCTGAATCTTTCCATGACATGCAGAATGATCATGGTGGTGAGAATGTAAAGGATGAAGCTGGTGGCCCAGCGTCCGTTCCAGTTCCCATGTCTGATTTGGTGCTTCCTAATTCCTTTGACTCTGACTATCCCAGCTATCGTTACCGTTTTCTCGATTCTTCGGACAGGTGGCTTGTCAGGCCTGTTCTAGAGACCCAGGGTTGGGATCATGATGTTGGGTACGAAGGCCTAAATGTTGAAAGGTTATTTGTACTTAAAGATAGGATTCCTTTGTCTATATCTGGGCAGTTAACAAAGGATAAAAAGGACTGTAATCTTCAAATGGAGGCATCCAGTTCAATGAAGTGCAACAAGGGGATATCGAGTTCAGTAGGTTTTGATTTGCAGAGTGTTGGGAAAGAAATGGCTTATACTTTACGAGGTGAAACAAAGTTCAAAAATTTTCAATTCAATGACACTGCAGCTGGCCTTTCGATTACCGTCTTAGGCGATTCGATGTCTGCTGGTTTCAAGGTTGAAGACAAAATGATGATGAACAAAAGGCTCAGAATGCTAGTGAGTGCTGGGGCGATGGGCGGTCGTGGTGATGTAGCTTATGGTGGCCGCCTTGAGGCCACCTTAAGAGGTAAAAACTACCCATTAGAACGGAGCCTAGCATCTATAGCATTTTCTATTGTTGATTGGCATGGAGATTTGGCCGTTGGATACAATATCCAGTCTCAGCATCCCTTAGGAAGACAAAGTAATGTCACTTTTCATGGAAACATGAACAACAAGGGGAGTGGCCAAATCAGTATTCGCTTGAATACTTCAGAGCAGCTTCAGATTGCATTGCTTGCCCTACTGCCTATATTTCGAAATGTATTCAGAATGCTTTCTGCTTCATCCCAGCCAATGTAAGATTTTGGCTGATGCGCTGAACTTATGAAACATGTGAGTAAACATGAACTTCAGGGTTCTATCTCACTTTTCACTTATGCTTTTATACATGCTTGCAAGTTATATCTTGAATTATGATCTCTGATTTAGTACAAATTGAACAATTTAGGCTTCTAATGGCTTACATTAATATATGTTTTCACTGATTTTCATACACTTGTATCTAGTTATGAGCAGTTGCGTCTATTCTTACAGCATATATCATATGCTTTAATACTCAGCAAATTAGCAGTATATAATTTTTAGTTAAGCATTCATATATTAAACCCTAAGGAATAGTTTCCTAAATATTGGCCTGCCTTTGGTACTTTACAATTTTATTTTGTTAAAACGAGCTTCAATTCATCAATTGCATATTTTCTGCTCAAAGTTCTGCAGTTATATCTGTGTTGTTGTCTTACATTTGTTGGATATGCTACTATAGTCTAAGGCAGTTCTTCAGGAATATTAATGTTTTATACTGCTATTTTGGATCTTCTTTTTGGCTAGTTAATTGTCATATGAAAAACAATTTTTTTTGGGATTTATTTTGACTTTATCTAGTGAATTACATCTTTCCTTTGAAAAAATGGTTTTAATTTTAAATGTTGATATTTGAAGGAAAAAATAATAGTAGATTGAACTTTGCATGAAAATAACAATAAACCAAGCCTTTATCCTACTAAGTGGGGTCGGCTACATGAATCCGTTATTTTCATTGCACTCTATCGAATAACAAATTCTCATTTAGCTCCAAATGTGTGAGATTATTTTTTATAGTTTTTTGTTATATCTTTTTTTTGGCCTTTCTCTTTCTTTTTTTACATGGGCAAGATTCAATAATTCAACTTTCCTTACTAGAGCTTTTATTGGCCTTGGATTGAACTTTGCATATTAGAAAATAATGGACAATTCTAAGTGTTATAAAGTGGAACATTAAGCAAATTTGACGTCTATCCTACACAAATTCTAATATGAAAATCAATTATATTTCACATCCTTTATTCGCTTGTAGATAAGAATTTGGTAACTGATAGAGCGCAATGGAAACAAAGGATTCATGTAGCCGACCCCACCTAGTGGGATTAAGGCTTGGTTGTTGTTGTTGTTGTTGTTATCCTTTATTCGCTTGATAAAGGCTTACTTCTTTTACATCCTTCATATATCCGAACATTGAAACTAGCTTAATGTCTCATTCTACAAAAATCTGAAGGTACAACTGTCATCATTTGAGTTTAAATTGTAATTGGGGTTTAACACTAAGCAATTTACTCAACAAGGGTATCTTGCTCTAAATTGCTTAGCATTAATAAATTTGCTCAGTTTTTGCTTTATTATGCTCCATATCATTTTTGGTTATTAATTAATATTCCCGAATATCTTTGAGGTTTTTTGGGTTTGATAATTTTTCTAATTACTTTTAGCAACTTCTGATTTATAGACATTCTTGGCTTTGTTGTAAGTTTTATTTTTATTTTTCTTGTTAATTGATGTTGTGGTTTAATGAAATCATGAGTAACTACTCTTCTATATGTTTTATCTTTGAAGTGAAGTGAATATATTATAGAGGTCTGGATCCACCTTAAAATGGGTTTAGGTCGTAAGCAAGCCATCCTAAAATAAAAGTTGCCTAATAAAGATCCATTCAACCTGAGTACATGAACTCCAACATATCCTTGCAAGAAATTTGGCACTTTTTTAGGCGAAATGTGTAGATTTATTCTGATGTCTTTTCATAATTGTTATATTAATGAAAGCGTCTTTCTACTAAGCCAAATAATATAGATGTCTTTGTGTGATACTTCTAGTTTCAAGCTAGTATTCTTGACTCCAGCTTGACTAGACATTAAAATTTAAGATAAAGAGTGACTTAAAAACCTCAATTTCATTTCACTTGAATTGATTCTATTTCAATATCTGAAAGTCTTAGTTGACATTCATTGAGAGATTGTTCTGTGTCTGTGATTAGCCATTGCCTGACTAGGATTGGGTCAAAGCTCAGGTGAGGCACCAAATTACACCGATCAGGTTCAGTCCACAAATTCACATATTTATTGACTTGTCTCAGGTTTGCTAGTTCCTAATGTAGTGATCTGAGTTGTTTGTTGGCTGAGTAGTAAATTGCTTGATCTTAAAAAAATTCTGGATTCTAATCTCACGAAGGTGCTTGTATGAGGTTCAAGGGATATCTAAATGTTGCTGCCGTTTTAAATTTTTGACCTGACATTTGAAATGAAAGATTACTTTTTGTCCACCAAATTTTTTATGATTAAATCCTTCACAGATCTTCTGCATACTTTTGCTTGTTACTGATATATATGAATTAATGTGTTGGGTACAAGCTCGGGACCTGATTGGTTATGACCCAACAGTAACACAATCCAATCGAAGTTTGGACTTTGGATACTGTAAATAGTCTGGCTTTCCGAATGGGTTACCAATAATTGGCAATATATTAGAGTAACATATTTTACACTTTATTTCCCATTGCATGTATGAATTTCACGATTTTTTATGTGTCCTGCATTTCTGACGATGTATAATTAGTGTATACACAACATGAGAGGCTAATTAAAAAAAAAAAAAAACATGAGAGGCTAATAGTCCATCAGGTCCTCCCTCTTTCGATGTCACATTCTCTTCTAGCATCTTTATCTATATTTATGCCCTCTTTCACTGTTTGTTTTTTAAATTTCTCAAACCTCAGTCTCCTTTTCAAACCTCAGTCTCTCAAATCATTTAACCTTTTTCAATTTTGTTAGTTGAATATTCAAGTTTGTTGCTAACCAGGTCAATACCACCAATGAGCTTGGGCCTACAGAATCAGGTTGGGTTGGGCTTTGGCAACTAAATATGTGTAAGCTTCTATTTGCTCGAGTAAACTGGTTTTGTTTATCAAATTAATGAATTATCAAAAATGGCACATGAAAATAATTTCATTTTTGATGAATTGATTAATTTAAGCAGAATAATTATAAAATCTCAGCTGACATGAAAAGAATGAAAGCCAGTTGCAAAATGATATCTTGATACAATTCATGTGGCAAATGTCACACAAAACTCAAATTCTTCTGGAAAATGTTACTTTGAATTTATATTGATGTGAAGCTTAATTAATTAAAATCCTAACAATTCATCAAATTTTAATTATTAGGTGGATTATTGATGGTTTATTGTGCAAATTCCATTTCTTTTGTCTGTAGAAAAAAATAAAAATAGTAATTGTGAGGCTGTCTGCCGAAATATCTGTTGTTTTAATCCTCTGTTTGACAAACTTGTCCAGCATATCCTCCTTGACGTCTACGATTTCTAATTACAAATTATCGCTACTCTCCACCTCCACCGCTGGATTATTTGAATAGGTCAATACTATAGGGGATTAGAGTATAGTAGAGAACGAGGGCAATTGGTGATCAATGGAAAAACATCAAGTTGAATAAGTAGAGAAGAGCTCTCTTAAATGCTTCTCAACTCAGTCAAATGCTTGAATGATTGCAGATGCAGTGGGTGCCACACGTATTTATTGCTCATCAGCACCTGCTTTACAAGCTCTTTATAATTCTAGAATAATTCTAATCTTTAAAATGCAATCTAGGTGTTCTAAGCTAATACATTTACATATTAATACTCTAGAGACTGCTAAAGTGCAGCTGAACTTTTTTTAGAAAGTGAATTAAATTTCAATACTTCCCGTTAATTCATTTAACTACTCCAATCAACTTTGTAAGGTAGAGACATTTATTTTGGAAGTGTTTTGGTGAATATGTTATCTAGTTGTTCTTGTGTTCATATGAACTCTTGATCTTTGCTTCCTGAATTCTCTCTCGAATAAAGTGATACTTGATTGCTATGTTTTTTCGTTAATCATGATTGATTCAATTGTTGCTTATTGCAATAGCTAATTTGTTATCATAAAATAAAGTGGTAGGTGTTGTCTGTGGCTCTTCAATGTCTTCTAGAATTCTCTTTAAACCACATACCTTGAGATGCTGCTTTTCTGCTACTACGTGCTCTGCTTCTGTTGAGATAAGCCATAATATTTTGTTTCTTGCTTACCCAACAACAAATATTGGAACCAAGAGATCAAAAAGCATAACGGGATGTGCTCTTTGAGCTGTCATGACATCCAGCCCAATCACTATCAGTATATCCAACTAATTTGTAGTCATCAATTGTCGAATACCAAGTTCCAAAATTTTTGTTCCTTCAATATATATCTTACCACTATTTTAGCCCTTTAAGCAGTGGTGTAGTGAAACCTGACTTCGATCTTGCATATACCTGGAGAACATGTGAGTCAAGCATAATATTTGGTATTGTAGCTGTATGGTCTTGTAGCTATATAAGAAAAAAAGACATCTAGCAAGCTTCGATGTAATAAAGTGTCTGCCTTTTAGCTCCATCTTCTTTGGTTAATTTCTTATTAGGAATAAGTGGCATTGTTGTTGGTTTATAGTAGTACATATTATATTCTGTTAATTTACTTTCTGCACACTTATTTTGATAAATAAATATCACATATTTTGCCCTATATGATTTCAATGCCCAGAAAATAGTATAGCAATTTGAGATCATTCATTTCATTTTTTTCATTGTGCTTTCCTTGAAGCTTGCTCTTATACTATAGTTGATGCGGGATGATGCTTTGATACCAAGATTAATGCAGGATGAAGACAAAAGATGGTGGCTAAGGTTTAGAGAAAGGAGAATAGACGAGGGAGATTCGGAGAACAAATGATATCTGGGGTTTAAGGATTCTCAATTAAGGTCCATTACCTTTCCCTTCAGTGATATTGGTCTTTTTTAGAATCCCTAAACCCATTTTAAGGTCGATTACACACAAAGTTAAAGTTTCATTAATCAAAGGCCTCATTGAATGTTCTAATACATTCCCCATATATAAAGGGGTTAATCTCATCCTACAAAAAGATAAGCATGTAGAACTAATCAATCACATAATTTAAAAATAAATAAAAACATTCCACTCATTAAAATTTTAATAAACTTCCTAAATAATAAAATAAAATAAAGTAAAATAGGGATAATTGTAGGATCTAAGTATGGGTCTAGAAGAAGGTGAATAGACCCTAATTGAAATTTAATTTACTATAATTATAATATAATTTGCTTAAAGTCAAGTTAATAATAATATCAATAACGAATATGTAGAAGCAATAATAAGGTGTATAAGAGAGTAAATAAATTTGCATATACAAGGAACATAAAGATTTAATAAGGGTCGATACCTTATGGTATCTGCGTCCTCTGCCACATGACAAACCAACCAATTATACACTAAGTCACTCTTTTGATTAAAGGCGGAGAAGCTCATACAAGCTAAAATTAATTATCTACTAAACCAATTAAAGGACCTTCCTCACTTTAGGCCTCGTTTAGTTTGAGATATTTTTTTAGCCCAATCTAAATTTTAACTATAAAAATTAACTTTATTTTACATCCAACACAAATATTAATATTAGAATTAACTTTATTTTATATTTTACATATTTTTTAATATTAAAATAATTTTTTCTATTAAATTTAAAAAATAAAAAAAAATTCTTGTAAAAAAAAAATCAAAAACCAAATGAGGCCTAAAGTGAGGAAATAATCAAACTCAAAAACCGCTAAGAGGATACACAATGAAAATAAATTAACTAATCTCTTTCCTTCCTAGGATTGCACCTGAGAGAGTTTGAAGAAAGTAGATTACCAAATGAGCACTTAGAGAGCTTAATTACCATTGATCCTCACTTTGCCTTAATTACTTTTATTCATTCATTAATTGCTCCTACTCACTCTCACTAAATGAGAGTTAGAGCTTTTTAATCAGCATAAAAAATAAGCCTCAAAACACCTCAAAATGATATATAGAGGTCTCTAACGACCAGTAAAGCTTGGCCAAGAATTGTTTTTGTTATATCAAACAACTAGTCGTTAGAAACTCAATGATCACATTTCAGACAACTTTGATTTGATTGATTAATCAATCAAAGAACTGATTAGCCAAGCAGCACTCCGTCTTTGATCAATCAATTGATTGATCCAAAGAGCCAGCTTGATCTATCAGCTGATCTATCAAAGACAGGAAACTTGTTAACTCATATTAATTGGTTCACTCAATCTAACTCGATTCAAATCCATTCCAACTAACCTATAACGATATCCTAAGTGTTCATAATATGATTCACATATCTTTTAGCATTCTACGGACAGTCTTATAATAATTTTTAAACATATTATATGACCAAAATATAATAATAAATTTTTCCCATTGGTCATTATCTTCTCGTCATCTCTATGGCTTGTATTTGAGCCTTGATCACTCCAACACTTTATAGCTAAGCATGATTCCATGTCAAGCGGAGTATTAAGTTAGCAATAAATCAAGCCTACATACATTAAACTCAAAATATAATTAGTGATCAGTTATCTTAAACATGGTATCGAACATCAAAACACATGATTATAATATAATCACAATAGAGGGACCAATAATAATTTGCATCAATCTCTATCCATTTATGGCATCCATGATCGTGATTTGATGTGGACTGTCTATCACTGTGATGTCTATCAATTCTCCCCTTGTAGGAAGAACTTGACCATATTAAGTAAAAAGAACTCTTAGGCCTCTTTTGTTTGGCCATTGAAAATTAACCTAATTAATTTTAACCAGGCATATCACATGACACATAAAATTTAATATTAAAAATTAACTTTATTTCACATCTTACACACATTACTAAAATAATAACTAATTTATATCACATCCCTCTCATATCCTAACATAATAATTAACTTTATATCACATCCCTCACATATCTCAATATAATAATTAATTTTATTTCACATTATTCATAATTTTTTAATAAAAAAATGTCTCTATTCAAGTTTAATTTTAACCTTATTAAATTTAACCTTACAAACAAATATGCCCTTAGTCTTCAAGTTTTTTTATTGTCCACCATGAGCATTGAGGTTGTCGATTTCAGCAAACTCAAGGAAGCTTGCAATGATTATCTCGATTTTGAGATTATTTATGCAATGTTACGAGGTGGGCTATCTAAAGAACATTTGACTCACTTACTAAATGGATATTTATTTTGAGATTGTAGATTGTGTCTATCAAGTACCTTTATTGGAGATTTCATAATTTGAGAACTTCATATTAGAGATCTTGCTAGTCATTTTAAGCAAAACAAAATAATTGAGATTGTGAAAGGTTAATTTTATTGGTCATGCCTAGCACGTATTGTTGTTCAGTGTAGAACTTGTGTTGTTGCAAAACAGCAGAAACAAAATACAAGTTTTTACACCCCTCTTCTTATATCTGGTCATCCTTGGTAGGATAACAATATGGATTTTGTTTTTGGGATACCTTATGCTATTGCAAGACAAGATTTCATATGCATTTTAGTTGACCGCTTCTCCAATATAACATTTTTTGTCTTATTCAAAAACATTTGATACATCTCAGATAACGAGTATTTTTCTTGATGGACTTGTGGGGTTACATACTTTATCCAAGTCCATTTTTAATAGGGATGTGAGATTCATGAGCAATTTTTGAAAAACCCTATGACATTTGGCCTAACTAACGTAGCAATCGAAGTTTAGATAATTTGCTTCAATGTTTGGTTAGAAATAATAGTCGAAATTATAATCATATCATGCCTCAAGTGAAGTTTGTATATAATAATTCTGTTAATATGTCAATAGACACGAGGCGCCTATTCGAAGTTATGCTGGTTATAAGCCTAGAACTCCTATAGATTATTTTCCTTTGCATGTTAGGTCATTTGAGTCTGCAATTTACATAGCATGTTAGTGACTTGCATCATGAGGTCAGCAAGAAAATAAAAATCACCAATGATAATTACAAGAAATTAGTAGATTGACACAGTTGTGTGCATGAATTTTATGAATATGGTTATGTAATAATTTGGGTTAAGCCTTAGCAATTCCTGTATTGAATTGTTAAGAAATTACAACCGTAGAGTAGGCCCATGTATAATTTTGAAGAAAATTAGATCGAATGCATATGTTTTTGATTTATCACCTGTTCTTGAGATTAGTTTTACTTTTAATGTTTCAAATTTGGTGATATATAGGGAATCAGTTGTAATACCTAGTGATAAATTTGAGCCTTCTATTACCTATAATTGAGTGCCGGCCAACCAAACCCACCAAAAAGTGCACAATGAATAAATTTTTGATGAGTAGGTAATATTTACTCGAAATTAAGGATATCAATGATATCCAGTTCGGTGGAAGAGATTATCTTCATCAAAGGATTCATGAGTTACTAACGAGGAGTTACAAGAAGTTGAAGAGGTGCCGCAATAAGTTGAACTAGACATCTTGGGGAGGTACTATAGTGGGGTTGACCTTTGCTCGACGGTGTTGAGCTTTTTTTTTTTTTTTTTATCTCGAAAGGATTGGTGGTGAGGACACGAATCAGCATTGAATCTAACGTCCAAGATGATATCATGTGCTGATTCTGATTCAGATTCAGATTCAAATTCAAATTCAAATTCAAATTCAAATTCAAATTCAAATTGATTAAAGCTAATTAGAAATTTTTATATTAGTTTTATCTAGATTTGATTTAGTTTGATTCAGAACAGATTTAGCAGACTTGAAGATTTGTCATATTTGAAGTTTATTTTATTTTATTATAATAGAATTAGTTTTATATTTGCTTCACATTTATTTGACATTTTATTCTCTGCATTTAATATTTTATTTTTACATTTCTTCATGATATCTCTGTATATAAAGAGGTCGCCGTGTATTGTAAGAGGAGTCTATTTTGATGAATGAAACTATGTGAATTTTTTTAGAGTTTAGATTTGGGTTAGGGAGTCGATATTCCAGTGAAGAAAAAAGTGAGAATGATATTAGGTGAGAATACTTTAATATCTAATTATTTGAATATAAAAAAGCATTCTCCCTTCTTCTACTGTCTCTCCAGACCACCAAATCCATCTCCAAATGCCTCCGATGAGCACTCGCTTTTGACACCTCACATGTTTGTTCGTCTTCAATGCTTGCCTGTCTTCACCGCCACCTGCCGTGACTGTGGTGACCTAGCCTCCATGCAGACGAACTCGTCCGTTGTCGATGACCGCCCTGCCCACGACAAATGTGTGCGTCTACATAGGCACTGACTCAGTTGACTCAATTGCATGCTACAAGTTTTGTCCGCCGCCTTTGATCACTGGCTTTGTCAACTCCAATTGTGCCTCACAGTGCTCTCCCGTGCCAACCACACCGACTGTGCGAGGTCCTCGTGAGCCAAGCTGCTTCAAACTCGGATTTGCTGAGCACTCACTTCTATCCCTTGTCCTGCATCTGCATCCGCTCTCAATGAGGCTCGCCGAGCCGTGTGTCATCGCTACACCCGCTTTCATGATCATCCACGCGAGCCCATAACGCAACTCTTCCTCTACTGCCTGAATCGCGCCAAGTCGAGTTCCACCTAAGTTTAATTGCCTAAATTTTGAGAAATTGTATAACGGTGCCTCAGTTTCTGGGCTCAGTTATTGAATCCTCTGAATCCATTTAATTATTGGATTTCAATTTAATTGAAATTATATTGTAAAATTGATTATTTGATTTGATTTTAATTGTGTGATAAAAAATTTAAATGTGAAATATAATTATATTGGAATTATTTGCAAGCCATATGTGATTTGATTTGCATGGATATAGTAATTTAATTTAATAAATTCTTATTTATCAAATTATTTAATTAATTTTAATTTTAAAATATTTTAATTTACAAAATTTATAAATTTTATTTATGATATTGAACCAATTAATCTATAGCAAAATCGAATACAATTCAAGTCAGAATCCTAACTTTTTACTTTTAGCTGAATTCAACAAACTCAAACCAGAGAAATGACTGAATTCAACAAACTCAAATCAACACAACGACCAATCTAATCAGAAAACGAATTCCACAGGCTTCAACCAATGCCCTATATAGGCTGTGCTCACGCGAAATCGCTTAAACGCGTCGTTACCGGGTCTCAAGTCTCGAGTGAGAAACGCGGAGAATTATGTTAAGCAGTCAACAGTCAGCGTAAAACTTATCATATCAATCATGACATGAATCTATTTAACAGATAGTAAAAAAAAATAATTTATTTTAATTATAGCTAAAATTTTAAATTTATTTTAAAATAATTTTTAAAAATTATTTTATATTTTATTCTACACAAATTTTAACATTAAAAATAACTTTATTTCACATTTAATATAATTTTTAATATAACTAATTCACTTTATTTCACATCTACATATTTTTTTCAAAATTTTCACAAAATTTTTTCATACTATTTTTTTTCTCCAATCAAACAGAGTCGCATTGTACTTAAAAGAGCGCGCGCTCTGCTTGAAATTTAAACCCCATAGGCCATAATGTCTTAAAAATATAAGCAGCTTGAAAACTTAAAATAATATATAACATAATATTAGGATAATATAACAAAATAATATTAAAAAAAAAAACAGTTGAAATGAAAAAGATTATATAGCCTCAAATTCATACAACACAATGACAGTTTATTGTAAATGATCGTCTTTTCGCTGAATTCAACAGGTAGCAAAAATCTCATAAAAAACAAAATTTTGCCAAGTAAATTAGATCCAAGACAGTGAATTTAAGCAGATAAATTGCCGGCCATTACTGTCTACGAAGAGCAATTTCATCAAACATAGTAGCCAGTGAAGGTGAAGCCTCTTCCTGCAATCTCCCCAACACAGAACCAAGCATACAGCTCTAGACCAAACAGAGCAGCAATTCCCACATCCTCAACCTTCAACTCATTCCTGTTCTTCCATATGTGCTTCACACCCTCGAGCTCCTTCCAGAATGATTCATATCGGCCTGGGATGCTGAAGGAAATATTAAGCAAAAATCAAACACGGTCGAATGCTAGCAGCAAAAGGGACAAACGTGGACTTCAAAATAAGTTATTTTGGATCAAGGATGTGAGGAACTTAATAAAATCCAAGATTATCAGGCGTCAGTTTTTTTCTTCATTTTCAACAAGCTACATCTCTACTTATTTGAGCTTTAAAAAAAAAGTTGGTTTTCAATGCGACCATTAACAACGTATAAAAGTGTGTGGCTGTCACTGAGATTGCATTTGGATTAAACTCATTTCAGCGAGATCGGATTACAGGCCAGGATTAAATCTGTTATTATGATCCTGATTGAGATTGTGGAAAAGGATTAGATTGTAACCAACCCTATAATTATGAAATAAGTAGGACTACCATCAGCATTTTTGCCGAATGCGAGATTGACCAAGCCACCAAAGCAGATGTCATGGATTCTAATCAAACCTCAAAGAAACAAATAGATTGGGGGACCAAGATGACCCAAAAGTTTAACCATGCCTGACTACACCCTATTCCAAACATCTTGAAGAGTTATGGTGTGCGTGACTAGCAGAAGAAGCCGAGTTGTTGGATTTAGTATTCTCGTGCAACAAGACATGGTAGGGATGCCATCCTCATTCAGCATGTGTCTCTGAGTTTGACCTAAAGGGGTGGGCAGCTTCATTTTCCAATTTTATAAGAGTTGCCTTGAAGAATTTGTTAGGTATTTTTTATTTGAGGAAATTATTAAGCTCGAACTATGTACTGCGGGGATTTTTGGAGTACAGTCGCACACGAGGGTCCCACATATGACAGAAAGGGGAAGATATTGTTTCTTCACCACTTCTTAACATAGCAAGTTATTTCTGTTACATAAAAACGTATTTATGCTATGTAAGGATATTTTATGGCTACATAAGGTCATATAATGCCCTCCGCAATATACTCTTACGTAACCATTAATCTATTAGTTAATTCTTCCATTAACACCTGAATATTCTATTAAGGGAGAGGCAAATCACAAAATACCAAAGTGTCTCTACATAGCTCAACATAACAAAAATGGCATACCACGTAGAGGAAATATGAGGAAACGACATTGTTCACACTTTCCCTCGTGCATGGGGTCCGCCTATGCATGAGCGCACGTTGCACTGGTACACGGTTTAGACCCAATAATTTCTAATGAGGATGAGGAAGAACTCAAGAAGATTATCAAAGAAAGCTTCTCGAAGAAATTTATCATTGAAGAAACTTCTAGAAGTTTTGACGAGCACCAGGAATCCTCAAAAGTAATTCATCAAAGTTTCGATGAGCACTGAAATCTCGACCAAAAGAAATCTCAACCAAGGTTTGAACATAATGTTTGGAAACCTCGTATGAGGAAGCCTCAAAGAACCAATTTTCAAGGAGTGGCACCTATCTTTCAAAGTTGTTTTTTCAACCTCACCAACAAATCCTTTAATAGAGTATGGGCCTTGGCGCAACAATTAGGGTGTCATACATACAAGGCATGAGTTTGAATCTAGGAAATAACCTCTTTGCTAAAAATACAATGATAAAGTTGCATGCATTAATTAGCTCTTCATAGAACTAAAATGATGGAAGTATCATGTCAGTGGAAAGTCCTTTTAACTTTTACTTGCATGAGAAACATTATGTCTAGGCATAGCCGTTCTTAATGTTAAATAATAGTGACTGATACCCAAACTCATGTCAACAACATAAACAAAAGAAACACAACCAACTCCACAAAAAACGAAGAATAAATACATTGGATATTATTGTTGCAATACACGAAAGGTTTCTTAGGGGGCGTTTGGTTCAGTGTTATCTCAATGTCAATGTTATTTAGATGTCATATTATCTAAATGTCATTGTTATTCATCAATGGACATTTGTTTGGTTCAATGTTATGATATTAGAAAATATCAATGCTATCCAAATTATTTTTATTTAGTTTAAAATTATTGACATTATAATGACAAATTGACGGTGTTATCTTAAGATGTTTCCCGATTTGGGGTGACATCTAGATGTCAGCGTGTAATGATATTTTTGTAATTAATTATAATGTAATTTAAAGATCTCATTAAACCAAACAATTACTTTCTAAAGATAACATAACATAACATTGAGATAACACTGAACCAAACGCCCCCTTAAACTTGTATGCTTGATGAACAATCAGTTGGCATTGCCCACACCGTGAACTGTTTGACCTGATTGAATTTCTTTGACATTCTTAAGTCATTTTTCCCATGCTCAGGCATAATTAAAGGCTAGACACCACTTTTCCAACACAAGCATTTATTGGTTCAGATGCAAACAGAGGTAAAGTACATGTTTAGCCATTTAGTCCAATACACAAGTTCACATACCATTTCCAACATTTCTAAGGAAAAGATTTTGATTCACCAAACTCGATTAAACAACAACAACAACAACAACAGCCAAGACTATCATCACACTAAGTTAATGATTGGAAATTAGCTCTTATGATATGGCTGAGCAAAATTTCAAAAAACTAAATGCAAGTAGCATTTCGCTAAATCCAAGCGGATCAGAAAAAAGCATGGAGAAGAACAGAATACAGGTTTAATTTCTTTACAAGAAAAAGAAAGCAATAAATAAGCAAACAGCAGGCAACATGTGGATGGATTGCTAAAACATTGAGAACGCAACAACTTATGCATTCTTAGTCATAAGTGTTCAATAAGGATGATATATTGAGAAGGATGACGCACAGGTCAATGAAAAACCTTAACAGAAAGCAGGCACCTACTAAATGGAGCAAGCAGAACTTAGCAAAAAAAAATGCAATTATAAGCTTGGCCATGTAAATAAAAACTAGTTTATAAATTAAAAAAAGGCAGCCAACAAATTTAAGAGAATAGCAAGGATTAAAAATCATTTCTCCAGAGATATTGATTACATGCACCCTTAGATGGCATATTTCTAGTTTCCTTGTTATTTTGCAAAACAGGTAAAGCCGCTTGCTTGAGGAATATATTTTGGAGAGAGATTCTCAAAAGTAAAATAGAGAAAAGATAAACAGTCATAAGGTTTTAATATCTTCTATTTACTGCTTGGTTTACTTTAAACATATAATAATTTCGTATCATTTAGAATTATATTTTTATCAATTTGACATGCCTACTAAGGCTGCGTGGAAGATTTTTTTTTTGCATATGAAATCAATTTTGGAATGATCTTACATATCTGGAATTAAATAAAGGTTTATTATTTAATAGAATGCAATGAAAACAAAGGATTCATGTAGCCAACCACCTAGTGGGAAAAGGCTTGGTTTCTTTTTGTTGTGTTTGTTGTTGCATATGAAATCAATTATTCAACTCTTGAATAAGAAAAATAGCATTTGAGTCCCTCTTATTTTCTCTTATGTATATAAAAATAAAGTTAATTTTTGGATAAAGAATGAGAATATATTTAATTTTATAGAATTAATGGACAAAAAAATTATTTTAATAATGGGATGCGTATAAGATATGAAATAAAGTTAAATTTAATGTTAAAGTTTGTGTTAGATGTAAAATAAAGTTGATTTTAAAATATTGATTTTCTTTTCTTTAGATGGTTACCAAACAAGGACTATAGATCCCTTCAGTTTTCAAATTAAGCAAACTAATCCACAGTTTGAGTAAAAGTGCAAATGAATCTTTCTTTGGTAAAAGACGTTACTTTTATAGCAAAAAGGTAATAATTTTCATCGCTTTTTTTGAAGCGATAGTTGTGGACTGTGCTTAGTGCTCTTCCCCAACCATCTTATAAAGGTAATTATTTTCATAAGTTTTTCTCTATAGAGTCATAGAGGTAAAGTCTATTATAAAAATAGAAATGATGAAGACATTAAATTGCAAACTTATGTTATATTTTACAGGCAAACAAATTCCTTTATCGTTGTTTCATTCATGTTCTACTTCATATTCCATCTTTCAAAGACGATGCTTATTTGGTTATTCCTTCACGGGTAAAATATTCACAAATCTCATGTTCTACCTCAATGTAATATCAGAAATCATCCAGAACACTAAAATATTGCTCTTATATGTTCCTTTGAAGAATGCTTCCAAAGCCACCAGTCACAAACAAAAACTACAATATAACAAAACTTGTAGTTAACTAGATGGATGAATAAAAATTCAGGGAAGCCAACAAAACAACTAAGACATGCAGATTATAAGAAATTTCCACTCACAAGAAAGGTATTATAGAGAAATGCACATTATGGAAACCAAAAAAGATCAAGGAGAACCATGCCCTATAAAAAAAAACAAACCTAGCAAGCCGCGTGTAAAGGAGCTGCTTCGATAGCTCTTGGCATTTCACCAAGGTGGGTGGATGGACGATGTACTGCTTGTTCTGCTCCAGAAGCTGCTTATAATAAGCAGTACCGTTCTTCGTCACAAATTGCGAGGCTTGAACTGCCATATTCTGTAGCTGTTGCAGCTTCGATGCCATCTAACAAGTCAATACAATTTGATTTACTTCCAACGATTGAATAACAGAAAATAACCAGAAAAATGCAGGGAAGAAACCCCAAAAAGTTCGGTCATCGCATAATTACATCATAATCGCAGTAAAGTAGCAAACTAAGTCAAACATATCTTAAGGCATTATTTGAAAAAGTCAAAGAAAACCTAAAATGACACCAAATAGAGATGTGGAGGAGCAGATCGGCAGATTGACTTCCCTAAACCCTAGATTTGGATAGATGCTTAGGGGAAAACCCTAGAAAGAACTATGGCACGGGAGAAATCGTGTGGAAATTACCACTTTGAAATCGCAGAAGAGACGGATGGAGGATCTAATCAATCAGATTCGGCGGTAAGGAAGCTCCCGTGGAGCGCGGTGCAGTGCAAGAATTCCCCGAAGGGCCAAAGCTGCGCCTTTTTCTTTAGGGTAAGTTACATCCAGGTTCATAATTTAAAGATATTAACACCTCAGTTTCTAATTTTACAAAAATTATTTTTTTTTACTTTTATTATCATTTATTTTTAAAAATGATCAAATTGCTCTTTTTTTTTTTCTCCCTTCTCCCTCCTCCCACTGGCTCCCACTGCCACAGAGAATCCGGTTGCCGGAAAAATCTAGAGAATGGAATATGCCTGAAAACTACCAGTTTCTCAATATGATCATTGGACGCAAATTTATTTTAATAAATTACCAACACCATAGGACGAAAAATATAAACATGAATATACTACATTTATAAATAAAGCCTTAACAGAAGATATTACATATTTTAAATTTGATACTTTAGCCCTATGCGTTAAATGTGCGATGAATCTATTTATCGAATATTGTCGTGAACAAAAATTACGAAAATCTTTTTCTAAAGATAAATATAAGACTAAACATAAACAATGCTGTATTAATGTCTTGCCAACTTATAAATTTGGTATTTTACCATCTCGCAGTAAGTGTGGTGGACTTAAACCCAACAAACATTCTTTTAAAAATAAACATTATTTTAAAAACAAACGTCATATGTTTTAATCTAAAAATAAACCTTTCTATAAACGCTTCAAACTACGATATAAATCACAACAGCTTAAATTAATTCTCCCGGAGATCACCTCAGAAAATAATTAAATTAAAAAATAATACTAAAGGAAAAGAAATATATAAAAAAAAATTTAGTCTATAATTAACAAAAAGATTAGTATATTTTATAGAATTTGAAGGTACGATTGATAGTTCTGAAGAATTAACAGCAATAACCAAATTACAAATAATAACAAAAAATAAGATTAAAGAAATATTAAATAAAGTAAAGAATGCTAATCGAATTAAATACCTACATTTGGGTTGTATCCAAATTACAATAAAAGCTTATTTTAGAGCATGATTAGATTCTCAAAAACTTTAATAATTTTGGATAATAGATTGATAACAACAGAACAATCCTTAATGAGAATAATACAATCAAACTTATTATATCAGATATTAAATTTCAAAATATTTCTCAATTTTTCTATTAATTTAAAAGATGAAAATTTAGATCAAAGCTTAATGATATTTCATAAGCTAGAAAATATACCTATGTTAAAAGGGAGTAAACCCTTAACTTTTACATGGAGATTATTAGGATATTTTTTCGAAACAAATAACGTAGAAATAAAACAGATATCTTCTGATATTAGACTAGATGACTTGCATAACCAATATTTAGAAATAATATATCCAAAATAACTAACTAATAAAGATATACAATTACCATTAGAATGGAACTTGAATATAGAAAAAATAAAAAAACATCAATCAATTGAGAAACCACCGATTAAGCAATTATATATTAATGAAGGAAGATTATCTATAGGATATAATAGACAATTAGACAAAAAATTAGATAATATGAATATATCAAAAAAATTACAAATAAAAGATCTAAATCAAAAAGATTTTGATTATACATCTAGCACCAGTAATAATCTTAGCCATAATCTTAGCACCAATTTAGACATAAGTATAATACAAGTTTTAATTAGTTTTAAAGAAAAAATTATTACATTAAAAGCTTTAATAGACACTGGAGCTTCTTTATCACATATAAAATCAGAATTAATTGAAAATAATATATCTAAAGCAGATAAAAAGCGATACTATACCTTTGACAAAACAATACATGAACTGAAATATAAAGCCAATATAGACAATTTAATGATAATAGATATATTCAATGAACTACATAATTTAAAATTTGATAAAATCTATAGTGATAAAAAAAGTACATTTGATATGCTCATTGGTCAAGATATTTTAAAAAAATATTATCCATTACAGCTTAATCATGGAACCATACAGCTAAAGATTCAAGAAAAATGATAAGTATAAAACGATTAGGTGAATGTAATTTACATACTATAAATGTCTTAATTAACCATCATAGCAAAATATCTTTTAATAAAATAAAATATAATGTAAAATATCCTAAAGAAATAGAAATAGGATATGGATTTTATTCATTCGAAGATATTTTAATACAACCAAATACCTCTTCAAAGATTCGAACAGGTATAAGTGTTAAAATAGATATTGAATACTATGGATTAATAAAAGAGAAAAATAGTTGGGTATTTAACAATGACACGACTATAACAGAAGGAATTATTAGATCTGATTATAATAGAGAAATAAAAGCCGTAATAAGAAACAATGAACAAAATACATTAATACGAATACGAAAAAATTATAAATTATTTGACCTAATAATATTTTCTATTACAAAACTTAATCTTGAATATGAATCTACATGATATGAACAAGTATTTAAATAAAATATGTATTAAAATAGATTTTTCAGGATATGAACTATTTCATATATATGCTATAATAGATACTGGGGCAACACGAAGTATCATAAATGAACAATTATGAGTAGATAAATTCTCCGAAAAACTTGAAGAAAATGTCTCGTTCACAGAAATAAATAGTACAATGAAAACCTTAAAATACGTTAAAAATATAACTCTTTGACTCAAGTCGAAGAAAATTACATAACTCTATTTTTTCCTCATATTTATATATGTAAAGATTTTTCTTGCCATATGATTATAGTTATGAATGTATTAAATCAATATCTACCAATAACCATACACACAACATATTATACATTTACAATACAACAAACTCAGATTAAAATTTCTCGAATTTTTAATCATCTTAAATTAATAAGAATGAACTATAAACAAGAAGTTCTATCTTTAGCGTAAAACTTCAAAATAAAATATATAGAATCATTACAAGAAGTATTCTCTGATAATTCTCTCTTATTATTTAACAGAAGTCCACGATTTTACAAATTAACTATGTTAGATAAAAATAAAATAATTAGAGTAAACCTTTAATATATTCGGCCTAAGATACAGAAGAATTTAACAAACAACTAAATGAACTAAAAAAATTAGGATTAATAGAAAATTCATTTAAACCTCATTCTTCTCCAACTTTCATGGTTAGAAATCATGCAGAAGAAAAAAAAAAGAAAAGCTCGAATGGTTATTAACTATAAAAAATTTAATGATAATCTAAATTTTGACGAATTCTATATTCCATGCAATGAAAATATATTAAAAAATATTAGTAAAGCAAAATGGTTTAGTAAATTTGATGCTAAATCTGGATTTTGGTAAATTAAAATACAAGATACTATTTCAAAAAAATTAACTGCATTTTCAAATCCATTTGAACATTTATAATGGACAGTAATGTCTTTTGGACTTAAAAATGCACCTCAAATATTTCAGCAATGGATGAATTCTATTTTTTCATCTTATCATTAATTTATATTGGTATATATAGATGACATACTTATTTATTCCACTATCTATGAACATCTATAATATTTAGAAATAGCTAAAAATTTATTCATTCAATATGGTATTATTCTAGAAAAAAATAAAATAAAATTATATAAATAAACAATTGAATATTTGAGAAAAATTATAGATCAAGGCAAAATAATATTACAAGAATATATAATAATTAAGATAAAAAAATTCCCTGATACATTTGATACTGTAAAACAACTACAAAGTTTTTTTAAGAATATTAAATTATGGTAGAAAATATATTCCTAGGTTGAGTCAACATACTAGAAATTTACAAGAAAAACTAAATACAACCAATCGACAATATAAAAAAGATACTGAAAAAATAATATCTAAATGGGAAACTAATAAAATCAAAACACAATTAAATGAGGCAGAAAAACAAGAAATTAAATATCTAAAAATAATTATTACTAAAATACCAAAAATAATAATACCAACGCAAACGGATTAATTAATACTTTATAGAGACGCTAGCAATTTCTATTGGGCAGGTGTATTAGTTACCGCTCAAAAAGAAAATGTTGGCTATACTTCTGGAAAGTTCACAAAACCCGAAATACATTATTCTACATATGAAAAAGAATTTATAGCAATTTTAAAATCTGTCACATATTTTAAATTCTGGTTATTACCCAGAACATTTCAAATCATAATTGATAATAAAAGTTTATATCATTATATAAAAAATAAAAAACAAAATAATAATAGCCCAAGGATTCGATGGCTTTTACAATTAGATGAATATAATTATAGTATTTCTTTTAATCCTAGATTTACTAACATCTTAGCAGATTTTCTTTCACGGGAAAATATTTCGATATAAGCTTTTCATAATTGCAGGCTTCAGCTATGAATACTCCGTGAAAAGGTAAATTGTTAAACTCCAATATTCCTCCACAGAGGACATATAATATCTCTTCTCCCAAGATATATAGAAAGGATATTCCCTTCAAAGAGGGAACAATTATTATAGATTTTCTTGATAATTATAATCAACAGATAATATCTTTGCTAGTTGGTAGTACTAGCAATTATAAATTAGATATTCTCATATTTGCAAAGACATATAATATGATAAATAGTCTCTGAAAAATAATAGGAGGATTACAACATAATTCCTCTATGATATATAATCTCCGAGAGATAATATCATATATATATATCATATAGAATATTCTCTTCAAAATATCAATCAAAAACTATAGAAAGAAGATGAATTCTCTCAACATCTTCTTCGAAAATGCAAGAAATTTCATCCGGAATAATATAGTGATTTATATCCAATATTGGAAGTCATATATAAACATAAAAATATCAATTCTCCTTATATGGAAAAGGCCAGAAGAAAAGAATATCTGCGCAAGGTTATGACGCTACTACCAAAAGATCTACAAACTCGAATACTCGACAGTATATATGAAGACAGAGCACTACCATACTTATCAAAGGAATTATTAATAAGTCTTTCCGATGGACGATAGAGAATGTTTGTTGTATTTACTTCATATATGAAACGCCCTATCGAATTAGGCATAGTCCGAAAATTCATAATTGACACACATAACTATGAAAAATAGAGTAGATTTTCACAAATCCTCAAGACTATTATATCTACTATAGAACCATACGACCAGATATTAGAATTTGAAATTATCTCAATATTTATTGAACCGGATCAATATCTTGTTTATCTAGCATATCAAATCTGGCGATTAACCAGACAACGAACCAGAGGACAGCCAGTCTTAAAGGAATTTTTTGGTTACTCGTGTGATTATGAATAAAAACAGAATTTATCAGAATTATTAACGGTTTATCAAGAACGACATAATTATAAATATCAGTGCAACAGACGGATTATAGTTTATGATGATGAAGATTTAACTGAAATCGATACTAGCAATAATGATCTAGATTTTTAGTGGAGCCCACAGACAGAAAAATTACTCTCAGATCTACATATTGGATATTCTTCTTCTCCTGATAATATTTCTATATAGTCCACTTAAGTAAAGACCTCAATATAATTTTTACTACAATAATGGATGTCATCTGAAAAAGAAAAGCAAAGATAATAAAGTTCTGGACGATATCAAAAGCATCTGGACGATATCAAAAGCATCTGGAAAAGAGACTCAATAATGCGAAGCATCTCAATAATTAAAGTAACGACTGCATAATTGAAGGCAGAAATGAAGGCTTAGGCTGCAGCACAAATGTCTATATAAACGGAGAGCCTCCGGCTTGTGGAGGGCATCCGAACATAATCTGAATATCTTCTTATAATCACTGATTGAGAGTTAGAAGATTGAGAGAGATAGAGATTACAAGAGGGGTGATTATAAGGAGAATTGATATTTTTATGTTTATATATGACTTCCAATATTGGATATAAATCACTATATTATTCCGGATGAAATTCCTCGCATTTTTGAAGAAGATGTTGAGAGAATTCATCTTCTTTCTATAGTTATTGATTGATATTTTGAAGAGAATATTCTATATGATATATATATGATATATATATGATATTATCTCTCGAAGATTATATATCATAGAGGAATTATGTTGTAATCCTTCTATTATTTTTCAGAGACTATTTATTATATTATGTCTTTGCAGATATAGGAATATCTAATTTATAATTGTTAGTACTACCAACTAACAAAAATATTATCTGTTGATTATATTTATTAAGAAAATCTATAGTAATCGTTCCCTCTTTGAAGGGAATATCCTTTCTATATATCTTGAGAGAAGAGATATTATATGTCCTCTGTGGAGGAATATTGGAGTTTAACAATTTACCTTTCCACGGAGTATTCATAGCTGAAGCCTGCAATTATGAAAAGCTTATATCAAAATATTTTCCCGTGAAAGAAAATCTGCTAAGATGTTAGTAAATCTAGGATTAAAAGAAATACTATAATTATATTCATCTAATTGTAAAAGCCATCGAATCCTTGGGCTATTATTATTATGTTTTTTATTTTTTATATAATGATATAAACTTTTATTATCAATTATGATTTGAAATGTTCTGGGTAATAACCAGAATTTAAAATATGTGACAGATTTTAAAATTGCTATAAATTCTTTTTTATATGTAGAATAATGTATTTCGGGTTTTGTGAACTTTCCAGAAGTATAGCCAACATTTTCTTTTTGAGCGGTAACTAATACACCTGCCCAATAGAAATTGCTAGCGTCTCTATAAAGTATTAATTAATCCGTTTGCGTTGGTATTATTATTTTTGGTATTTTAGTAATAATTATTTTTAGATATTTAATTTCTTATTTTTTTTGCCTCATTTAATTGTGTTTTTTAATTTTATTAGTTTCCCATTTAGATATTATTTTTTCAGTATCTTTTTTATATTGTCGATTGGTTGTATTTAAATTTTCTTGTAAATTTCTAGTATGTTGACTTAACATAGGAATATATTTTCTACCATAATTTAATATTC
Organism: Apostasia ramifera; assembly: GCA_019297695.1. Taxonomy (NCBI): domain Eukaryota; kingdom Viridiplantae; phylum Streptophyta; class Magnoliopsida; order Asparagales; family Orchidaceae; genus Apostasia; species Apostasia ramifera. Next base: position 405,035 of record JAEMOT010003481.1, read on the forward strand.
TTAAAAAAACTTTATAGTTGTTTTACAGTATCAAATGTATCAGGGAATTTTTTTATCTTAATTATTATATATTCTTGTAATATTATTTTGCCTTGATTTATAATTTTTCTCAAATATTCAATTGTTTATTTGCATAATTCTATTTTATTTTTTTCCTAGAATAATACTGTAACATCCCGGTAAAATTTAAATTTAGATTTTTGATTAATTAAATTTATTATGAGGAATTAATTTTATGCATGAGAAATTAATTATTTAAAATTAAATATATGAAATATTAAATATTTGTTATGCGATTTAAAATTCAAAATGGCTAAAAATTAATATTTAATTTAATTAAATCAGGTTTTTTAAAGTTCAAATCTAATGAATTTAATTATCCATTAAATATCCATAACTGCCTCCTTAAATTAAGGCTAAGAAAAATTACAGAAATACCTCCAAATTATTATTTAGAGAAAGAGATAGAGTTTCTCGCCCTAAAACACCGATTCAACTCTTCCCCTTCTATAACCGCCGTCGTCCTAGAGAGAGGAGAGAGAAAGTGACGAGTTGGAGAGAGAAAGTGACGTGTTGGAGAGAGAGAGAAGCCGAATCTCCCTCAAAATCGACTATTCCTCTTTATCTTCTTCTCGATCTACACATTTTCTTGCACCTTGGGTCGGATCTAGTGATTTTGGAGCGATCTTTTCTCTCCAAATCTCAAGAAAACCTAGAACTATGGTGAATTCGAGGTACATTTTATCCTAACCTTGCTATTTTAAATTAAATGATTGAATAAAGAATTAATTTGATAAAAATCTAATTTCATGCGTTAAATCAATAAACTACATCCATGATTTCTGTGTATGTATTTCGTTATATTATTGCTCTTCAAATTTTATTGTTGTATGCATCTAAAAATACTTTAGAAATTGTGTTTGGATGTTTTCTCCATGATTCGATCGTGATTGAGAAATAATATAATTTGTTTTATTTATTATTTAGTACAAATTCACTTGTAAATATTTCTATTAATAATTCTAACTCAAAAATTCATATTGTTTTTATTTTGTGATCTTCACGGCAAGCAAAATCTATAGTATTATTATTTAATTTTCTTACTCCTGTAACTAGCAGAGAATATTTAGATTAAGTGATCAATATATCATGATTTGCTCCTATAACTGCTTTGCCTAATCCTTCAGCTAGTTGATTTAAATAAAATAAAATTTGTAATTTCTTTTAATTAGAAGATTAATAATATGGTTGTGATTTATATGGATGTTTCAAATCCTAGTTAAAATTTGAGTCAAACTATAACTATTTAATTGCAATCATATATTTATTTCCTTGAATGTGATACCCACTAGAAGGGCAAGTGTACGGGCTTACGTGGGTAAATAAGTGTATAAATTGGTCATCATACTTGACGAGACAAATTAATATTTGAGCAAGTGTATGAACTTGCCAATTTAATAAATTATAATATAAGAATTTTAATGCGACAATAGATTAAATTTAAATG
>JAEMOT010003481.1:406629-417862 GCA_019297695.1 Apostasia ramifera
ATTTAATTATTTGTTATTCTTATTACATCATGTTAATATGCTATTATTATTATTATTATTATTATTATTATTTAATATTTTTATTTAAAGACTTTGTTAGTGTACAACCTACGAGTCTGTTCTAACGGACTCTGTCACTAACGTGACAGGTACTGGAGCACTTAATCACGGGAATGGGGAGAATGCCAGTCAAGAAAATAATTAGTTTATTACTTTATTTTCTTAGAGAGTGACTTGTCTGCTTATGTGTTCGGTTGAGACTATAGTAGTTTTACTTCATTTGCTTTAGTTGGATATTTAATTCTGTTCTAAGTTATAGATATGTGAACTCTTGTAGTAGCTTTTGATCTATTTAGTTTTCTTCTGCTGTTGAATTAATCTTCCTTCTCCCCTAACTTAGATAAATTTTAGTGTGACGGCTAGGGTCGTCACAAATACCATGTTGAATGAATAAATTTTTAGCTATTTCTAAATATTCTAGATGTTCATAGGTAGTGGAATAAACAAGTATGTCATCTATATATACCAATATAAATTGATGATAAGATGAAAAAATAGAATTCATCCATTGCTAAAATATTTGAGGTGCATTTTTATGTGACATCCTGAAATTATATTTGAAGTTAAAAGAAATTGAATTATAATTTGATTTGAGGCTTAAAAATTAAAGCTGATTTGGATTTAAAATGAAGGATTTTGGGCCTGAAAATAATAATTTTGGACTTATTTATAAGAAGTTAAAAATAGAGGGACCAAATTGCAATTGTGCCATTAAACAGAACAGTGCAGCGGCGAACCGCCTTTCGCTCGCGCCCGTCTGCCTTTTCCGCGTGCCGCGTGCGGCTGGAGATAGAAAAGAAAGTTTCTCTCTCTCTCTCCCTCACGATCTCTCTCTCTCTCCCGCGTTTGCCGCACCAGCCGTGCCAGCCGCGCCCTCTGTCCCCTTTCCGCGCCAAGCCGAGCAAGTGCAGCAATGGTGGTTGCTGCTGGGAACCAGAGAAGAAGGAGGAAGAAGAGGAAAAGAAGAAAAGAGAAGAAAAAGGAAAAGAGAGGAAAGGGAAGAGGAGAAGAGGAAAGCTAGGGGATTTTCAAGTTTGGTTAAAGGTAGATAATCATTTCTCTAAAATTATTATTGTTATATTATTATTTGTGAAAATGAATGGGCGTTGTGAGAATGTAAGAATTATGTTATTATACCTTGTACACTGTATATGTTGTTATAAATGGATGAAATATGCTTGTCTGTGAGGTGATGTGGTACTAATGTATTTTTGTATACCAAGAACCGACGAGGGCGGAGAGTTTCCTATATATATGTTATTTCGATGAGGGCGGGGAGTTTACGCCGGGTGATGTCCTAAGAAGAAGGAATCATTGATACAAGGTGCGGCTTCCGTCAAGGCTTCTAGAATAACAAATTGTAGGAACTTTTGTCAGACTTCTAGGTGACAGGGTATAAAAATAATAGATCCACGTCACTGAACAGAATATTATTATATTGTGATGAAATTCAGTGTGTGTAATATTAAATGATGATAATTAATATGTATTTATGATATGGTATGTAATGCTATTTTGAGTAATGAGATGATAATTTCATTCATGATTTAAAAGGCAATAATGAGTAAGATAGGTTTCTCACAAGCGGTCACACATGCCAACTCGAGCTTGATATGGCGCTACGGCGTCCAAAACCCTTTTGGGCTGATGAGAAATGATTGTGGCATTTGAGGTGATTGGTTGAGAAACCTAGAGCTCAGAGATATAAATAATGAAGTTATTATTTCTAGTAAAGATGATTATGATATTGATAATAAAGGGTATTATTTTTAAGAATATCTTGCATATTGAATTGTTGCTGTAGAGATTAACTTTATTCCTGATTTAATTCTAAATACATGAGCTGTATTCTATCTGTATGCAGTGTTGAGTTGATTACTGTTTTATTTGGGATGTTGTTTTATCTACTGGGTCTGTATTAATAGGCTCCTGCCATTTTTGGTGGCAGGTGTGGCACTAGTTGGATCACGGGACAAAGGAAAAGAAGTATGAAGGTATTTCTGAATTGTGATATATAAGAATTTGAGTTGAGATAATACAAAAATGGAAAGAATATATTTTACTTTCTGGCGTCCGGGAAACCGGGACGTCACAGTTATATTGTAATATCCCGTGATCTCAATGTGAAGGTATTGTCCGCTTTGGCTTTAGGAAAACTGCGTGCTTGAGTACTTCCCAGGAGATCACCCATCCCAGTACTACTCCAGCCCAAGTACGCTTAACTATGGAGTTTTCTATCATTAGCCTCACGGTTTTGCCCCAAAAAGCGCCTCTACTATTTGAGATCACGTTATCTACTTATACAGCTCAGGATCTCCCTCCCTTTTCGATGTGAAACGATTCATTCCTATGCCCCTCTCACCACTCATTATTTGGCCTAGAAACCTGCCAGGAGCCACACTTTGCCTCAGTGATTCCTTTCTCTTAGGACATCACCCGACGACTACTCCCCGCCCTCTTTGGCCACGGGCGTCACAGGCCCACCAGCTTCCGCCTGGTTCGTCCTTGAACTACATCGTACTGTGGGAGGTCAGCTCTAATACCATATTGTAATATCCCGTGATCTCATTGTAGAGGTATTATCCGTTTTGCCTTTAGGAAAACTGCGTGCTTGAGTACTTCCCAAGAGGTCACCCATCCCAGTACTACTCCAGCCCAAGCACGCTTAACTACGGAATTTTTCATCATTAGCCTCACGGTTTTGCCTCAAAAAGCGCCTCTACTATTTGAGACCCCGTTATCTACTTATACGGCTCAGGATCTCCCTTCCTTTCCGATGTAGAACGATTCATTCTTATGCCCCTCTCACCACTCATTATTTGGCCTAAAAGCCTGCCAGGAGCCGCACTTTGCCTCAGTGATTCTTTTCTCTTAGGACATCACCCGGCGATCACTCCTCGCCCTCTTCGGCCACGGGCGTCACATTTTAAGTCCAAAAGGCATAACTGTCCATTGTAAATGTTCAAATGGATTTGAAAATGCAGTTAATTCTTTTGAAATAGTATCTTGTATTTTAATTTGCTAAAATCCAGATTTAGCATCAAATTTACTAAATTATTTTGCTTCACTAATATTTTTTAATATATTTTTATTGCTTAGAATATAGAATCCGCCAAATTTTAAATTATCATTAAGTTTTTTATAGTTAATAACCATTTGAGCTTTTTCTTTTTTTTCTTCTGCATGATTTCTAACCATGAAAGTTGGAGAATAATGAGGTTTAAATGAATTTTCTATTAATCCTAATTTTTTTAGTTCATTTAGTTGTTTGTTAAATTCTTCTGTATCTTGGGCCGAATATATTAAAGGTTTTACTCTTATTATTTTATTTTTATCTAACATAGTTAATTTGCAAAATCGTGGACTTCTGTTAAATAATAAGAGAGAATTATCAGAGAATACTTCTTGTAATGATTCTATATATTTTATTTTGAAGTTTTTCGCTAAAGATAGAACTTCTGGTTTATAGTTCATTCTTATTAATTCAAGATGATTAAAAATTTGAGGAATTTTAATCTGAATTTATTGTATTGTAAATGTATAATATGTTGTGTGTATGGTTATTGGTAGATATTAATTTAATACATTCATACTTATAATCATATCGCAAGAAAAATCTTTACATATATAAATATTAGGAAAAAATAGAGGTATGTAATTTTCTTCGACTTGAGCCAAAAGAGTTATATTTTTAACGTATTTTAAGGTTTTCATTGTACTATTTATTCCTGTAAACGAGACTTTTTCTTCAAGTTTTTCGAAGAATTTATCTACCTATAATTGTTCATTTATGATACTTTGTGTTGCCCCAATATCTATTATAGCATATATATGAAATGGTTTATATCCTGAAAAATTTATTTTAATATATATTTTATTTAAAAGCCTGTTCATATCATGTAGATTCATATTCAAGATTAAGTTTTGTAATAGGAAATATTATAGGTTAAATAATTTATAATTTTTTCGTATTCGTATTAATATATTTTGTTTATTGTTTCTTATTACGACTTTTATTTCTCCATTATAATTAGATTTAATAATTCCTTCTGTTATAGTCATGTCATTGTTAAATACCTAACTATTTTTCTCTTTTATTAATTCATTGTATTCAACATCTATTTTAACACTTATACCTCTTCGAAACTTTGAAGAAGTATTTGGTTGTATTAAAATATTTTCGAATGAATAAAATTCATATCCTATTTCTATTTCTTTAGGATATTTTACATTATATTCTATTTTATTAAAAGATATTTTGCTATGATGGTTAGTTAAGACATTTATAGTATGTAAATTACATTCACCTAATTTTTTAATACTTATTATTTTTTCTTGAATCTTTAGCTGTATGGTTTCATGATTAAGCTGTAATGGATAATATGTTTTTAAAATATCTTGACCAATGAGCATATTAAATGTACTTTTTTCATCACTATAGATTATATCAAATTCTAAATTATGTAGTTCATTGAATATATCTATTATCATTAAATTGTCTATATTGATTTTATATTTCAGTTCATGTATTATTTTGTCAAAGGTATAGTATTGCTTTTTGTCTGCTTTAGATATATTATTTTCAATTAATTCTGATTTTATATGTGATAAAGAAGCTCCAGTGTCTATTAAAGCTTTTAATGTAATAGTTTTTTCTTTAAAACTAATTAAAACTTGTATTATACTTATGTCTAAATTAGTGCTAAGATTATTACTGGTGCTACTAGATGTATAATCAAAAAATCTTCTTGATTTAGATCTTTTATTTATAATCTTTTTGATATATTCATATTATCTAATTTTTTGTCTAATTGTCTATTATATCCTATAGATAATCTTCTTTTATTAATATATAATTGCTTAATCGGTGGTTTCTCAATTGATTGATGTTTTTTTATTTTTTTTATATTCAAGTTCCATTCTGATGGTAATTGTATATTTTTATTAGTTAGTTGTTTTGGATATATTATTTCTGAATATTTGTTATGCAAGTCATCTAGTCTAATATCAAAAGATATCTGTTTTATTTCTACGTTATTTGTTATGGAAAAATATCCTAATAATCTCCATGTAAAAGTTAAGGGTTTACTCCCTTTTAACAAAGGTATATTTTTTAGCTTATGGAATATCATTAAGCTTTGATCTAAATTTTTATCTTTTAAACCAATGGAAAAATTGAGAAATATTTTGAAATTTAATACCTGATATAATTAGTTTGATTGTATTATTCCCATTACGGATTATTCTGTTGTTATCAATCTATTATCCGAAATTATTAAAGTTTTTGAAAATCTAATCATGCTCTAAAATTAGCTTTTATTGTAATTTGGATACAACCCAAATATAAGTATTTAATTCGATTAGTATTCTTTACTTTATTTAATATTTTTTTAATCTTATTTTTTGTTATTATTTGTAATTTAGTTATTACTGTTGGTTCCTCAGAACTATTAGTCGTACCTTCAAAATATTCTATAAAATGTACTAATCTTTTTGTTAATTATAGGCTAAATTTTTCTTTATTTATATCTTTTCTTTTAGTATTATTTTTTAATTTAATTATTTCTGATATAGATTATTATTGAAATAAATTATTCATTATGATTGTCAGATGATGTATTTATTTATTTTTCTATATTTTTTTCATCATCATCGGGTTTTTCATGCAATATAAATATATAATTTATATTATCATGTGAATTAGTAGAAGAGTCTGAGTCCGACTCAGATATATCTATGTCACTTTCAGATTCACTATCGATATTTAAATTATCAATATCTTCAATAGAGAAAATTTCATAATCAATTTTTGATAAAGTTTCTAAGTCATTTCCAGGAATAATATCATAATAATCTGTTACCATTTGAAATTGTTTTTCTTCTAAGATTTTAATATCTTTTTTACAGTTATTTACATAATGACCTTCTTCGCCACACTTGAAACATTTGCAAGATTTTTCAGAGAAGTTTTTTTTATTTATTTTTTTTTATTTTTTTTTAGAGAAGTTTGGTTTTTGTTTAAAATATTTATTATGATTTTTAAGCTGTTGTGGTTTATATCGTAGTTTGAAGCGTTTATAGCAAGGTTTATTTTTAGATTTAAACATATGACGTTTGTTGTTAAAATAACGTTTATTTTTAAAAGAATGTTTGTTGGGTTTGTCCACCACGCTTGCTGCGAGATGGTAAAATGTCAAATTTATAACTTGGTAAGACATTAATACAGCATTGTTTATGTTTAGCCTTATATTTATCTTTACAAAAAGATTTTCATAATTTTTGTTCACGATAATATTCGATAAATAGATTCATCGCACATTTAACGCGTAGGGCTAAAGTATCAAATTTTAAGTATGTAATATCTTCTGTTAAGGCTTTATTTATAAATATAGTATATTCACGTTTATATTTTTCGTCCCATGGTGTTGGTAATTTATTAAAATAAATCTGCGCCCAATGATCATATTGGGAAACTGGTAATTTTCAAACATATTTCATATATTTTTGTGAGAATTCTTCAATAAAATATATATTTTCTATTTGTATTCGTGATAAGATTATTTCTATTTGTTCTATATCTTCAGTATTATCTAACGATCCACCTGCGAAAAATTCTAATAAGAATTTACCGAGAAGGATAATTGCTTTATCTTTATTTCTTTCTTCGTTTATTTTTTGAAATTGAAGAAAGTTTTCAAGGGATTTGAGGACCATGGATGCAGATCCTGTAAATTTAGAAGCTATCATTTCTAATAATTGTTGAGTAGACATGTAGGCATAAATATTTTTTAATCCTCTAACTAATTGTATCTATTGTGATATATATTATTTACGTTCTAATATTGGAATTTTATTTATATTGAAAATATATGGATCATTTTTTGGATGAGATTTATTTAAAAAAAAAAATTTTTTATTAGTATATATATCATCAAAAGAATTTTCTTTTTTTTGTTGATAATGCTAGTAATTAAAAATATTATATATAAATATTTTTATTATATATATTATAATATAATTAAGTTATAACATTTACATAATTATGATAATTATTAATATAAATATATAAAACTGTGTATAATATATAATCAATTTCCCTCCAACTATAGTTTATTCAGCTATTAACTATAGTTTAGTCCATCTTCATTTACTCTCTCGTCGGTCACCGACAGCCACCACCATTAACCAACCACTCCATTGGCAGCTACCACCACCACCCATCGGCTGTGCCACCACCCACTGTTTAAGCACGGTGGCTACCACTGGTAGCTGGTCATCGCTTGCTGACCACTTCTGATTGGGTATTAACATTAGAAGAGGGAAAGAGAAAAATTTGATGTTAAGAGGAAAGTTTAAATTAAAGTGAGGAATTTAAATTTGAAAAAAAAATTGAAATAAAAATATTTTTCATTTATATGTCAATGAAAACAGAATATTTTGTTTAAATGCTCACAGAATTACTTGCAATGTGAAATACATAATATTTAAATAATTCCTAACTCTAAAAAAAAAAAAAAAAAAAAAAAAAAAACTAAGCGTACCTCTTAATTGTGAAGTTTAATAAAACTCACCATTAACTTCACAATTTAGTTGAGGTTTTATTAAAATTAATCAGTTGTATTAAAGCAGTTAAATTCAAAAAGTTATTAGATATATCTATTTGAGATACTCGAAATAATTTCTATTTAGCACAGGAATTAACTCAAATTGAGTTCATCTTTTGACTTTAGACGAAGAATTTCAAACACGAGTCAAGCGTGACCCATTGAAACCCGAATCATATCAGCGATATAGGTTGATTTGGAATTAAGTCGAGTCAAAATCATCAGTTGGAGTAAGTTTTTAATTGACTGGCATATCCTGCAAAGGACTCGGATGAAACATAACAAATAATGTTATACTTCTTGATAATTACGAGGCATATTTGAGTTTGTATGCAGAACCGTCTGCACTTTTTTTAGCAAACCTCATTGTCGTAGCATTACATTAAAAACAAAGTGAAATGAAATGCAAAAGACAATCATTCGAATGACGGATAAAAGAAAAGAATTCCGATTTTAGTTCACCGTCATGAAAGAAGATGATCGAGTAAATTCCCTTGGTAAGATCGTATCTTCAATTCTTCGTATGATTGACAAATAGGAGAAAAAAAGCACTAAAATTGGACAGATCTTAAGTGGAGTTCAATTTGGAATCAATTCAATTAAGATCGATTTTCAGTTCGAACAGAAACTGAATCAAGAGAATCGATTTGGTTCAAAAAATAATAAAAAAATGTAATAGGTTGGAAATGCTATAGGTGACAATTGTGACATAGTTTGAAGGATAGGTTTTGATTTGTGTGCAATTGCTTTTCGAGTATTGGTTCATAACGAAGCACCTAAACTTTAAAGATTGCACTTCAACTGCAAGACACTGCATTGAAAAACTAATTCTAAAAGAGAATTGAGTCATTTCATCACTAGCTATTGAATGACTTAACCTAACCTAAACACTTATCATAATGGTTAACAGTAGAAACGAAAAACTTCCAATGGCTGATGGCGGGCAACATGATTGTCAACAGTTTCCAACGGTGTGGTTGCGAGCTGTGACTGATCGACAATAACAATTGACATGATGATCAGCGATAGTTAAATTACAGCAATGGAGGATTACGAAGGATACCCATGGGACAATGTTGAAATATTTTATACATATTTTGTTTATTTCTAATGAAAGTTAATATGAGTAAGTATCCATAATATTTAAGATTAAAGGGTTAGATTCTTGTAATAGTAAAAATGTATTCCTCTCTCCCCCCCTCTCCCTCTCTCCCTCTCCCCCTCTCTCCCATCTCTTTCTCCCCCCTTCTATAACCCCATTTCTTTTTCTCCCCTCTATCTCTCTCTCCTCCGGTGTATATCGTAGCATCTTTAGCTCCCTTTCTTCAGTCGTCATCATCACTACTCAATTGACATCGATACTCTGTGTAACATCCCGAAAATTTAGATTTTGATGTGTATTATAAATTAGAATTGTATGTATAAATTTGGGTGATAAATGATATTTACGGTATTTTGGCATAAAAAATATAGTAGAAATTTTTGGTGATACTTTTGATTTATTTGATCTCCATAAATGACCAAGAAAGAATGATAAAAGAAATATTAGATGTAAAAATAATTTTTGTAAGATTTAGTATTTATTTAAAAATATTAAGAAAAATATTAGAAAATTATTTTCTTGATTTAAATTTGAATTTATTTAATATCTCATAATTTATTTGGATATTTATTAATTTAAAATTGTCATGAGATATTTATCAAAATTGGAGATAATTAAGGGATATGGTTATAGGTTAAAGGATGATTTGTTATTATTATTTAAAATTGAATTTATGAGATTTAATTATCCCTTAATTTTAGCCTTCGAAGAAATACCAGATTTACCCTTAGATTGAGTTATTAGAGGAAATAATATTTTCCGCCTCTCACACATCGATTCATCTCTCTCCCGATTCGTAACCGTCGGCTCTAGCCCTTCTTTGGCCGAAAATGAGAGGGAGAGAGAGAAAAAGAAAAGAGAGAGGAGAGGGAGAGAAAGGAGAAGAAAGAATTAGAGATCCGAGGCATCACAATATTTCTCCATCGAATCGGCAACCACGAAAGATGGATTTCAAAGATTTGGATGAAAAGGCGAGAAGAATAGGAGGAAGAAAAAGGAGATATTTTCATGATTCCTTGAGGTAGGAGATTTCTCTAACTATTAGGGCTTAAATTAATCAAAGATTCTTATTCGCATAATTTGATTTATAATAATTTGACAAGGATTGAATAAATTTAATATTCAATTATTTGTGAAATTTTATTTTATTGCATTGCAGATATTTTCTTTATATTTATGGCTGTGAATTTCATTTATGGGCTTAAAATATTTTATTAGAGAAATTTGTTTAGATATACACACGATTGTATATTGTTGGAATATTTCTGTTTCGGATCTGAGTATTGTAGCATTAGTTTAGGATATCTAATGATCTCGGATTTTGATGAAAATTGGAGGTGTGTTAGATCTTGAAGTTACCTATAACTTGTGTGAAGGAAATTTTTGATTAATTCTTAATAAAAAGTATGATTTCGATGTCATTAGTAAAGTCTGACAGAAATTCGGATTTTCTGACCGAGTTTAGTTCATAGGGGATTTGGTATATCAAATGAATTCGGATTGATATGAAATTTTATATGAAGATAGATGACACATTATATTACAACTTTTATATAGAAATCTTCCTTTAAAAAGTTCATTTTGGATGAGATTTTGCTGGAAGAACCTTGCATAAAAAAATCTGTATTTGAAAGAGTTTATTATCACATGTAAATTAAATGGAGATTTCTTAGGTTAAATGATTGCTATTAAATGTGAATTTGAACATTATTAAATTATTTGATTATTTATCATATTTATATAGTGTTTTTATTAATTAGCCTAAATATATATATTTTATTATTAAAAGTCCAAACAATTGAGTTACTTTGGCAAAGATATTAGTTATTATATTTAGAAGAATTGGACTTATGAAATCGATTTTAAATGCTATGAGATATTGAGGATTGATGATTTAATTAATTTTTGATAATTTGGAGTTTAAAACTTAAGCTAAATAGATTTATTGATAGATATCAGAATAGTGATGATATTTTTATAACCATAGAGTATAAATATGAAATTTGGAATTGATCGTGATTCAATTTGATTTATTTTAGTATGAGACTTAAATGTGAATTATAGTTATATTATTAGATCTACTCATACTCTCATCAAACTTTGATTGAGGTTTCACAAATTATATGTGAAGAATTAATGATCTTTATTAATTTAGATTAAAATATTTTTAAAGATATCATGATTATTTTTATTGGTGATTACTGGATTACTATATAAATTTGATTGAAATAGGAGAGATGACTTAAAATTAAATTATCGAGATTATGAGGTACAAGGTGGATTGTTAAAGTTTAATAATGTATAGTGCATATAAATTATTATGAATTAATTGTTGATTGTTTATTTCTTCAATAAAGAGATAAATATATAATATAATGATATGCCTCTCTTCCTCGATTGTGATACCTACGGGAGGACAAGTGTACGGACTTGTCGTCACATTCGATGTGAATATATTGACTTACGA
>JAEMOT010003481.1:423487-434064 GCA_019297695.1 Apostasia ramifera
ACTCTTGTAGCACTCCCTCGCAATGTGCCCCGGCTCACCACAGTTGTAGCACGAACCGCCGCCGCTCCCTCCATAGCCGCCGCCACCACCGCCGCTGTAGCCACCACCATAGCCACCTCCTCCACCGCCACCACCACCCCTCCATCCTCCGCCCCGACCACCACCACTTCCACCGTTAAATCCGTAACCACCTCCTCCGAATCTTCCACCACCTCTCCCGCCTCCTCCTCCTCCACCTCCATAGCCATCCCTTCGGCTACCACCGCCTCCGCCTCCGCCTCCTCCTCCGCCACCGCCGTCAGAGGGACTACCACCTTGTACAAAGTCCCCGCCAGGTCCGGTGACGTCGACCGCCTTTGTCCGCCCGTCATCGCCCTCTGCGACAACGAACTCGACGGCCTCACCCACATACAGCGTGCGGTAGCCATCGGCCTTGATGGAGGACTGATGAACGAAGAGATCCTCACCGCCGTCGTCCGGCGTGATGAAGCCGAACCCCTTGCTGTCGTTAAACCACTTGACGGTCCCCTTCAACCGATCGGCATCCTGCGCCATGTCTTCCCCTCTCCTACTAACTAACAAACCCAATAGGAGAGGAAAAGGAGATGAAGAGGGCGAAACCCTAACCCTAGGTCGCCCACGCGAAAGCCCCCTCTCGCCCACCTCTTGACGAAGGTTCAAGGCGGCGGTCGCACGCGCTTACTTTATACGCGAAGAGAGGGGAAACTGAGCCGCCTCGGTGACCACGTCATTGGGGAAAAGAAAATCGGATCCAACGGCTGGGAATAGGAGGCTGGGGAGGCGGACGCCGTCGGATTTCCCTAGGGTTTCCCGGCCGAAGGCGAAGGTGGATCTTTTCCACAGAGGTCCGAAAAAAGCGCACTTTTTACAGCCGTCCGGGAATTAAATTTCCACAATTTGCGCAATAAATAAATTGCTTTTGCAGTTAATCCCCTCGACGTTTATGATTTTACCAATAGAAGGATATTTTAGTAATTAGAGGAAAAATAATGGAGAAAGTGGGAAAATATCTGGAGACTAATGGATAACGATCAGGACTGGGGCGGTCAAAGAGGGAGATGGGACGGGTCGTTCAAGAGCTCTGTTCACGATGCTTGTCTGAATCGGATGGACAGGATAAACGAAGGTTCTTCAATGTTTGTCTCGAGATTCGTGTACAATCATAAATAATCACAGAAATTTAACATAAAATAAATTGAAAAAAGTCATTATTTTACTTCATCAGTGCCAAAAAGGGCTTGGAGGCGGCGTCGTATCACGCGTGTACGTCTACTGTTGTGTGGGATTTGGGATTGTAGGCTGCAGCAGTGGGGTTCGAATCGGCCGGTCTTCGTTCTACCATCCAGGTCAAACATTGGTCAACGAATCAGTTGACCGTCCACGTGTCTAAGATTCACTGGTCTCAAGGCTTGCACAAAGTTCAAGATACAAATTTTCTTAACTTATTCAATTATTAGATGTTGTGTAGCTTTAGCTTATACTATTTTTTAAAAATTTTCTAAAAAGTTTTCACTTTAATGATCTATCATGCCATTTTCATGCAAATTTTATGAATATCAATAAAGAAATTCTTAGTTGACAAGATTAAATAAATTAATTTGATGTGATATGAAAATTATGACCTTATTTAAGATATATATTTTTTATAATAAAATTTATAATTAATTCATTTTATTAAAAATTATGTAATATATAAAATAAACTTAATTATTTAATTAAAAAGTATACAAGATGTAAAATAAATTAAAAATTTTTAGATTAAAAATAATATAAATGTGATAAAAATTAATTTTTATCATTATTTTTATTTTTATAATTTAATATTAATTATAATAAAGTAAATATCATGTGATCAAAATAGTACAAAAACCAAATAGAATTAAGGTTTTAAATAGATTGAAGAATAACTTTGACAAGAAAAATAATCGCATCGAAAAATCTCAAAATTTCTTATGATAAATTTTGACATTTGAACGGAAGAGTAAATGTAAAACACACTCAAATACCTTGCATAAATTTGACGATAAACACTTATAGAGTTTACATGAGATGCCTAAAACATATGATTACTACGAGCTAGCTACAAATAATAACAACTAAACTTTTATCTCACTAAAGGAGAATTTAGTTCAATGTTATTTTGATGTTATATTACATAATCTAGATCTTTTGTGTGATAAATTTTATAATTTTTTTAAAAAATTATTTATACATGTCATTAAACCAAATAATTATTTTTTCTGAATAATATAATATATAATCATGATAACATCGAATCAAACTCCCTCTAAGGGGGATCGATTACATGAATTACTTGTTTCCATTACACTCCTTCAATAAATAAATTATCATTTAGCTAACATAAATGAGATGTGATTCGATGACTCTTTAGTCTCATTATAGAGTTTCAAGAGTCTTCAGCTAAAACTCTTTTCATAGCAGAAACAAAACTTCATTATCTTTCTTCTTCGACACATAAAATCTCCAAAGACAAGATCATCTCAATTTAGATCTTCACCAAAGGACGTCTTTGTTCTTATACTGAGATTCAATCTCCTCCTGCACAACCTTTCACCATTGATTGGCGTCCCTTCCCTCCAATACTTTGATATTTTCTTGTTCATTTATATCAACCAATGTTAAAAACTCATAAGCAGGTACCAGATAAAAGGGCGCCATGTAACATTCTGATAAATTTTAATTTTAATTTTTAATTAGTTTATTTTATTATCATAAAAATTGATTTTATTTGTGAAATTATACATCTAAATTAATTACTTGAAATATTAATTATTTTGCAATGAACATATGTAAATGAATTTGTTAGTAAGAACTAAATAAACATGTAAATAGAATGAGATAATAATTTAATACAATGTGAACAGTAAATAATAAATGAGTATAATATAATTTGCATAAAAAGTACGATGTAAGCATTAAATAAAACAGACATCACCTTTATTTAAATCTTCATCAAAGAACGTGTTTGTTCTTATATTGAGACTCCATCTTCTGCGCAACCTTTCACCATCGATTAGTGTCCTTTCCCTCCAACACTTTGATGTTTCCAAGTTCATCTACATCAACCAATATTTAAACTTGTAAGTAGGTACCACTCTTTGAAGATGCACCATTGCAAACATGCTCATCTCCATTTATTCATCTTCTCCTTCAAAGTTTTCTTCGTCTTAGGCTCACTTATCATCTTCATCATTTAATGATGACCAGTACATTCTTCTCTCCCTCATTGATGTCTCCAAAATTATATTCTTCGAAGACCATATTAAAGCTTTGAACAGCCTTCTTCTCCTTGAATTCACCTCACTTATATACAAATTTATCGTCCCATAATTGAGGAAGATATGCTTTCTTGCTTTGGAATCCAACTTCACCTTTTCACCTTTAAGCATATGAACACAGGCTCAATACTCAAAAACTCGCAAGTATTTGAGAGACGCTTCTTTATCTCTATAAACTTTTTTGTGATCTCTATGCTCAGAGAGTTATAAGTGCCTCAGTCCAAAAGGATTTTGGAAATCAGATGAATCCTCTTAGTAATGCTATTTTAAGGTAAACTATTCAGTAAATTTCTATCATATCAAACTGCTTAACCTCAACAATGCTCATGGAAGACTCCCACCTCCTGTTTCATTAATTTCTAATTTTTACTTAATTGATCACAAGGCCCACAACCAAACCCAAAACTAGTGTTTCAGACAGAGTTTCCACCCATACCAAAAATAAAAAAATAAAAACAAAGGATAGGATTCCTCTTTATTTATAAGATCATGAAGTCCACAGTAGTATAGATGAATTGCAAGAAAATGACATAATATACAAAAAATAATTGCTTATCTACATTGGCCAACTTATTAATAATGTTGGTCCATTGAGTGAGTGAGGGAGGTAAAGCATAGAGGAAGATGGAAACCATTAGTATACTTCAACATTCCACTGCTCTTGCTTCTTAAGCTGTCTCTTGTACTCGACCCAATCAATTCCTGCACATATGAGCATTTATGAAACGTTTAATAAATATAAAATATACTTTAAAAACAATAAAATTGTCAGAAAAACAGTTTTGATAGATACAAATTGATTCTGGAACAGATGAAACATTATAATCAAAGACAAAAATGTTAGAGAGAGCACATACATAGTAACATAACACTTGTGTGGATATTGAACAAGTAATTCACAGAACTGATTTAGTTTAGACACAAGTTATTTTTAGCCTCTTTTCCATAAATAAAGTCTGATTTGTATAAATCCCTCTAATTTTCCTTTATATACAATTGTATTCATACTACTTTAAAATAGCAATTAAGGCCCCTCTAGTTTACCGCCACATGTACTTTTTCCTGTTATGATTGAGAACTCAAACGCACATTTACATAATCTTGCAAGACCACTTCGCTTAATACATAAACAACAAGGGCTTAGTTATACGTAAGGGTAAAATAGAGGAGCCCAAGCCATGTTTTTAGATGTTAGGTATGTACCTGTCCTTCAAACGATAATCGTCAAAAAAAAGATAACGTACATGACTTATAACTTCAATAAAAATAAATTCACTAACTAATAATTAATGATGAAGAGCAAATTAAGTGTGTTAATTTTTATCTAACTATACAAAGAAAATAGAATATAGATGAAAATATTACATAATTATAGCCTCAGCCAAATAAGTTAAATAAAACTAAGAAACTTCAAAAGAGTAATAACAATGAAAGTGAGATTAATAAATTTGTGTGTTCTAGAGATGATGTTAGATGGAGATCTAGTAAACTAGAAAAGACATTAGAAAAATCAACTACATTAAGATATTGTTGGAGCAAACATCTATAGTTATAGTAGATAAGATTACAAAAAATTATTAAGCTAATTTGAGCATGAAAATAGTAGATGAAATCACAGAAACGAAGCTAACAAAAGATGGCTTTTGTACATCAATATAAAAAAATATGTAACACTAAATATGAACAAAGAACGAATAACAATTTATTAAGATACACATGGAGAATCATCTCATATTAGATATACAACACAAATTATGGTGTTAGTATACAATTGATAGTCTTTCACCATTGAATTAGATTTATGAGTTAATAGGTGTTCATTCAATTTTATATTAGTCACTGGGCTCTTCCAAGGTATGAGTCTCCTAACAAGTAGTATTAGAGCTGATAGTTTGACTGGAATCAAGTGGTTATATAAGATAGTACTCCCATGTGTTGAGTCGAAAAGAAGTTGGTGCCCTCTTCTATTGTCAAGCATATATCATATTGATGTTGATATTTCACTTTTGAAGATCCATACAACACATAATCTAGCAGACATGTTGACCAAAGTTATACTATTTGACAAGTTCAAGTTGTGCTCAGACTTCATAGGAGTCTGTAGCTGCTGATGCCTTTTGGGGATCTAGAGGAGGATAAGGTTTACTAATTTGATGAGTGATATACCCTCCTTCGGGGCTTTATAAGGAGGGGGATTGTTGAGATTATCTTGAATTTAATAATTAAATTATGGAGATAAAGGCTGAGAGTCTATTAAGATGCCACTTGTATTTATAAATATATTAAATCAATTAAATGAAATAATAAATACATGTCGCTAAAATGAAGAATTTAAAATAAAAAATAGAGCATAAAATTCTTTAGGGCCTGTTTACTTGATCGCTTCAAGGAGTTTCCAGCCAGACGAAGTCGATTTAATAAAATTAATTAGCCAAACAATTCTAATTCATTTAATAAATCTGAATCCGTTTTAGAAGCGTGAAACGGCTTCGAGGCCACGAAGCTGAAACCATCGAAAAGGTGGTTTCAAGCTCGCGATCACTTCTTTTTTTTCCAGATTTTTCGAAAAGCATATCTGGGGATAAATTTGAGATTTTTCTCAAGGCTAAAATTAAAGGATATTTAAATCTGATAAATTCAAAATTTAAAGAATAATAACAAATCATCTTTTGACTCATAATCACATCCCTTAAATATCTCATTTTTTGATATATATTCTCGTGAGAATTTTAAATTAATAATATTCAAATAAATTATGAAATTTTGAATAAATATTTTTTTATTTACTTTTATTATAAATTTTATGTGTTTTTATTATTTTTGAGATTTTATTGTGAGATGATGTGGTTTCTATATTAATATTCATCCAAACAAAAATAAATTAAAGTAGATTCAAAACTAGTTTCAAGCTACTTTTCATCCAAACAGAATTTAAGTTTAAAACTGCTTCACTTATCTAAAGCCGCTTTAAACTTTGAATCCAATTCTATTTATTTTAAACCTGAATCCACCGTCAAACAGGCCCTTAGGGTTTGGCATGCGAAGGCAGCCCCATGAAATAAAAAGAAAGAAAAGAAAAGAGAGAGAGAGAGAGAGGAGAAGAGAGAAAACAAAGATTACAAAAGAAGCTTGGCTCGGTTAATGTTTGGAGGTCTTCAGTTAGCATCTCATGTTTTCTTCTCCTTGATTGGAATCAATTTATTTGATGTGATACATCTTGTTTCTCTTTATTTAGAATTGTAAAAAGGCTTTAATTTTCAATTGTTTGTCTTTATTTGTGCTTGATGTTGATAGTAGATTTGATTTTTCCTCTCCCCATGGAAGTAGTCCATTTCATAGCAAAACCACAAAAATCTTAGTATCATTTTTGCTTTCATTATTGATTATTATTCCGTAATGTGTTCTTAGAATGAAATTTTAGGAAGATTCTCTTTTTTATATTTTTAAAGAGGTTTTGTTCTAACATCATTGATGACTGTGAAAGCAAATGTAAAGGATATTGAGTATGGTCGTATAGAAAAGAGAGTTTTCTTACCATCCTCAGCAGCCAAAGTCACCATAATGTCATCAATTCCCTTCTCCATGCCTTTTAGGCCACACATGTACACAAAGGTATTATCTTTCTTGAGAAGATCCCATAGCTCTTCTGCGTATTGAGCCATACGTGTTTGGATGTACATCTTCTCCCCTTTTTCGTTTGTTTGTTCTCTGCTAACAGCAAAATCTAACCTGAAGTTGTTGGGAGCTTTCTCCTTCATCTTCTCAAACTCCTGGTGCTCATGCATAAGATAGAACAGTTAAGCTTCTTGAAGTAGAAAGAGGAAAAATACAACTTTGATAGAAATTGTAACAGAAGAGTTCAGAGCGAACCTCTTTGTAGAGCAATGAACTGCTAGTAGGAACTCCCAGGAAGAGCCATGCGAGACCAGTAAACTGCAATCAAGTTCAGAAGCCCAACATCAATGTAAAGCAGGGTGGCAAAATGATGCCTGGAACTCAGAACTAATTCAAAGTTTAGTGGATTCGCGATCTACACCATATTCTTGTGATTCAAGTCAGCTGCTTAAAATGACAGGCCATCCACGTTAAACATGTAGAAGGAGCGATATTCTCTAAATTAATATTGATGCACCTAATTTCATTTTTGTTGGAGGGTACTTTTTCCTAATATCTGCCAAACATAACTGCACTTTGCCAACAAAAACGGCAAATTTTCACCGCGTTTATTTTTGAAATTATAAGATATTAAACATGGCCATGAATATATGTTGCTGAATGTACTTACTCCTCTTTCTTTCTCAATAGTATCTAACAAAATTTCATGAGAAAGTTCTACTAGATCCTAAAACTTGTTCTTGTAGAAATATCAAGGGAATACTTTGGTAAACATATAGGAAAGCAACTAGTGATAAATGTCGCAAACTGGACCTAAGTTCTTGTACATAATTTCTGTTAGTTTATAGTGCCTCAGTATGAAGAAAACTGTCCTAAAGCAACACTGCAAGAAAGTAAAACTATATAGTAAAAATGGTTTAGAAAATATCATATTTTGGACAAATAAAACAAAAAATGTATAATAGTTCTTCCATCATACTAATTTCTTCTTTTTAAAATATTTCTAATATGTCTCTGATAATTATCTATCAACTTCTCCTCTCAAACTAAGTTCATGAATGCAGTTTCCAAAAATTCTCGATCAAAAGAAGTTATCTAACCTTGTAATCCTCATGCCTTTCAAAGAACATCTTCCACAAGAATCCACGGAAAGGAGCGATTCCAGTTCCAGTTGCTAGCTGAAGTGGAGATGTTCAATGACAATTCAAAGATCCTTTCTTAAACACCACAAAATTATGAAATGCATCAAGGCCAGTGAACTTGCCATTATAACAGTAGCATTAGGATCCTTAGGCATTAACATTTCCTTTCCAACTGGCCCTGTGAGCTTTGCTTCAGCCCCAGGCTTCACGTCACCTGAAGACATCAAAGCATCACAGAACAATAAAATTTAACACTTAAAAACGAGGTTGACTTACATAATAACATGCACACAACACAAAACTAGCACTATGATCACCTTACATTAAAGGGTTGAATTTTTCAGCACCTCCCAATACAGTAATTTATGAAGTATTATCTCCGAGATGTTCATAAAATTTTATCAAAGAGCGTATAATATGTAACGATCATTCAGTAGTCTGAATTTCTTACACAGGAAATTAGAGCAAACTCCTTTCACTATCTCCCCTTGATCATTGGTATAAACCAATCTCTTTACACACAGTGAAACCTGCAAACCCATGCATTTGACATTGCTCAATCTAACCTTTTGGATAGGGCTGGCAAATTTGATCAAAATTCAAAAATCTCTCTGCTTTTAACTATTATTGAAATTCACCCAAAACAATTTTGAGTCAAGTTTCAATACATATCTATGACTAAAAAAAATTTTAGAATCGAAATAGGAATCAGTCACTAGCAATAATTTTTTATTTGACTTGAAATCAAGAATTTCAAGAAAATATTTAAAAGAAAAAATAAAAGTAAGATTTGAACCCATACTCCCAAAATAAAATATAGCTACTTTTTTGTCTTCAAGTAGAGTTAGAATTAGACCAAATTAATAAATATAGATATATGTTTGAGTTGACAAGACTCTCTTTAATTAAAAAAAAAAAGATAATTTTTTCATGACTTTTTTTTGAAAAATATATATAGTTCAAAATAAAGTAAATTAATTATATTAAAAATTGTGTTGAATATAAAATAAAATAAATATTTAATATTAGAGTTTATGTGTAATAAAATATAAAATAAATTATTTTTTTACATAAAAAAAGTTTTTTAGTGATGATTAAATTTTTTTCCCAACCACCAAATGGGGCCTAAACCTCTCTCCAACTCAGTATTTGCCAGCCTTACTTCTGGACAAAAATAAATAACGTAATTCAATTCTCAATTCAAAATCATCGGCAGAAAAGCTCACAGTTTTCGAATCACCGAAATCTCCGATGGCGCTGCTAGCGATTGAATAGAGCCTCAACTTGTGAGGCTTCCCATTCTTATCAAGCCCATCAGGGATCACTCCCACAGATTGTCCCTCTCTGTACGGGATCACCCCTGCAAAAATCACAAACTCTAGATCGGACACCGTCGGTTGAAGAAGAAAACCCTAGAAAGGAATCGGCACCTTCGGTGCTAAAGACCATGTGCCAGGTCTCTCCAGGGGCGTCGTCGCCGGTGATCTTGGTGTTCAGAAGGCACCGAGCGGTGTAAGGCGTCTTGGGCTTGAACTTATTGGTGACGACACCCTCCTCGTTCTTCTTGGAGACCTTCTCGACGGCTGCCGGAGCCTCGGTGGTGACTTGGGCTCTTATGGAGATCGGCCTTCCATTGATCTTGACCTGCAAGATCTACTATCAGCCTCAGATATTTGATAGATTGCCAGAGAAGAGGATGACGAAGGACTTACCTTACGGAAAGGGATTCTTTCGAATGGGGGAGAGATGGGGGTCCGAGTGGAGGGAACAGCGGAGGACTTGGAGGAAGGAAGCGAGATGGCTGCAGTGACAGCAGCAGAGGCCATTGGCTCTGCCGGCTGCTTCTATGAGCTAGGAGGCGGTGGGAGAAGAGAGGAAGAGAGGGGAAGATAAACGACGGGAAGTGGTGAGGAACGGACTACTTGGGATTGGACGAGATTGGGTGGAGGAGAGGAGATAGGGATTGTGTAGCTGAAGGCGGGGCTCGAGATTTTAACTATAAATTATACCGTAAAATTACATATGAATTCCTCAGGTTTATCACTTATTTCCTATAAGTTTATATCTATTATTCTTTTGAATACTTTTGTGCTATTTTGAATTCTGTGTACATTAAAAATTAGACCTGACTAATTAAATTTTGGGTTATTTACATAAATTGACTTTTAATTCTCTTTTAATTACATATTAAATTTACAATTCTTTTATTTTATTATTCAGTCCTCAGATCTTCTAAAACTGAAAATTAATAAAATACATGTATTTATAAATATATATAAAAAATTTTATATATAAATATCATTAGCATTAAGCATTTAGACAATTATAATTAATAAAAAAAAATTTCAAAAATCTTGTACAAAACTTAAATATCTTATTTTTAAAATATTTAATTTTAAATTATAAAATAAAAAATATAAAGTTTAATATATTATTGAAAAAACTAGAAATATATATATATATATATATCCCAATATTATATAGGTATATCATCTAATTC
>JAEMOT010003481.1:434288-459088 GCA_019297695.1 Apostasia ramifera
ATATATATATAAAATTTAAAAATAGATATAGCATGTATGAAATTAACAATATATTATTATTAGTTATATAAATATTACAATTTTATAAATGTGAGAGTATATATATATTCATAACTTAATTGTTATTAATCTTTATATACATATTTGAAATGTAAGTAATTTTTGTCAATAATTTTTTTAGTAAGTAAAAATTATCCCTTAAAATATATGTATTTTTAGGGAGTGTTTGGTTCAGTATTTTCTTGATGTTATATTATATAGAGAAAATAATTGTTTAGCTTAATGACATCTATAATATAATCTTCAATTAAATTATAAAATTATTAGTTAAAAAATGACATATAAATGTCATGATATCTAAATTACATAACATAATACTAAGATAACAACGAATAAAATGACCTCTTAGTTAAATATTTATATATAAATATGTTAATATAATTATATATTTTGAATGGTAGTCATTTTATTTAATTCTTATATTTGATGATCCCATTATCCCACATGAAAAATTTAAATTGTAAAGCCCTTGGTCAGTTTATAAAAGCCGCAAGAAGTTTTTTTTTATTCATTTTAAAAATAATATTAATTATAAAAATTATATTTTTGTAAAATTTAGTTAAATAAATATAAATTTTAAAAATTATAGAAGATAAAATATTATAATATATGAGCAAAATTATTATATATACGAGCAAAATAAAAATAAATTTTATAAAATTATATTAATTTATTTAAAAAATATATATAATAAAAATTTTAAAATAATATCAATTCAAATAAAACTATGATATTGTTTTAATTAATAGTTGACATACATCAAATATGTCTTAAAGTAAAATGAATTATTATTAAAGTTAAATTGTTTGGTAAAATTAATTATGTTATATAAAAATTTATATTTTTGACACAATTAAATATATAAATAATATTATTTTTATTATATATATTTTATTAATAAATAGAATAAATATATATTATTCACAGATTTTAAAATATATTTTTTATTAGTAGTTATATATGATAATTTTAATTATATTTGTTATAAATTATTTTAATATTATTAATATATATTTTAAATCAAATATTTATAAAGGACATTCTTAAAAAAATATTTAAAAATAATATTTTTTATTTGAGATAATTGCTTGTATGCCATACAAATTTTTTAATATAGATTTGTGTGGTATGTAGGTAATTATCTTTTTATTTATTGTATATAATTTTTAGAAACAATTGACAAATGCGTAATTGTATGTAATGTCTGTGTCCCTGTGTAAATGTCCCTTATTTTTAAATCCATATGAAACTGGCCCAAATTCCGGCTTATCCACCCGGTCCAGCCATAGTGCGTCCAAGGTTTAGCTCAGCTTGACGGTTCAGTTGGGCCGGATCTGCTCGTGGATCGGGATAAGCAGGGATTAACCTAACGGAGGCCGGGAAGAGGCATGGTCCAGGTGGCGGCGGCCGCGGTGGCGGAAGTGGCGGCTCCTTTCAGGAACTCTTCTCGTCCTTGGTTATCCTCACTGTTTTCCACGAATCCGCGGCATGCCTTCTTCTCCTCTGCGAAGTGCACTGGAATCGCTGGTACTCGCACGCACAGCCTCCGGCCATCAGCGCCTCAGTTCAACAACGGAGACGATGGAAATGGGAGCGAGGGGGAGAGGCTGAGTAGGGATCCTACCAAGAAGGGCCGGAATGAACTGAAGAGAGAGGCTCGCCGGGCCGTTCGATGGGGGATGGACCTGGCGACTTTCTCTTCTCTACAAATCAAACGCTTACTAAGGTGCTGTGATTATCCTGGCTTCTTTAGATTTTTCTGTCTTGATTGATTTCTTTCTTTATGGTTTGCAGGGCGGCTTCTGTTGAACGAGAGGTCTTCGATGCCATTATGCTTGTCAAGGTTCCATTTTGCTTCTTTTCCTTCGTTGTTTATATATCTTCGAAAAACCATTTAAAGTTATCTTTTTTCTTTTGTTGTTCTATATTTATTGCAGAGATTGGATCCTGACGTCCGAGAAGGGAGGCGGCGTCAATTTAATTATATTGGTAATGCTGGAACATGCAACAGTTTAATTATTTTGTTAATTTGATTTCTGTTTCAGGATTAGTAAGTGAAGCTCTTTATGCTTAGTGCTTGTTGTGAGTGAAGTTTCAAATATGAAAAAGGCTTTATTTCTTAGTATTGACAAGCATAACGTATAGCTATGTGCATATGGATTGTTATATTCTCCCAGAAAGAAATATGATTTCATTAGATTAATTTTTAATCATTCAGTTAACTGTTTTAATTAAATCACTAGCCTTTTTGTGATTATAACCTTTGCCTACGCCAACCTGTATAATTTATTGCATAGCAGATGCCAAGATGGGAGGTAATTTGCGGTAGGTTGACGGCAAGAATAAGATTTATTTTTTCTTCTGATAGACTTGTGTTCTTAGATGACTGATTATGTAATACGTCAAAACTTTAGTTAAGCTAGATGGAGACATGTGATACCCCTTTGAATGCTATGTTCTTTAGGTGTTTTATCATTCTTGGTATCTTGCGCATGCATAAAATTTTTTCTCTTATAGTAGAAATGGAAGCAATACAGATCTATCATCATTTCTTTTTATTTGTTGTAAAAATGCTAGTTGAGATTCATTTCCTTTTTCATACTAGGAAGGCTATTGCGGAATGCACAGCCTGAATTGATGGACTCTTTGATTCAGGCGTTTAAAGATGGCGACATTAATAGACTGCAGGCCTTGTCATGTCAGAAAACATGGTCTATTGATGATAATGATGATGACAGAGAAGAAGATTCTGAGAATGTAGAGAAGGTACTTGTCCTTAAATATTTTGATTTCTCAAATTAATAGTTATACTTCTAAGTTTTCATAAAATGATTCTATTTTTGAGTTATTTTGCTATTGTTACTGTATCAATTCTCCTCAGCAGGAAGGTGAAAGTTATATGGAAGTGGCTGCTAGATGGTTTGATGGTTTAATTTGTAAAGACCCATCAATCACGGGTGAAGTTTATTCAGTTCATACAGTCGATTTTGATCGTCAGGTGTTGCCATCAGCTTCATGCTAAAATATGGTTTTGATGCAATTGAATCACAAAAATCATAATCAAATATAATTTTTCTATTGGAGTTACTTTTAGTACTGAATGAAATAAAGGAAGGGATGATACTATTATTGACATGTAAAATATCATGGGTATCATCATTATCTATTCTTCTATCCCTTTAAACAACAGAACTTTTAAACATTTATTACACAGATCACATCCTTTGTGTGAGTTAGTTTTCATTCTTTACTTGGTTATGAACATGTTTGAGTCACATTGGGTAGCGGAAATTTTAATAACTGATGTGGACCATGAAATTATTTTCCTAAGGAGAAAATACTGTTCTTAATGGAGAGTCATGCATATCTGGTATGAGGAAATATTCCATATAAACTCCAAGTCGAATTCATTACATTTCTTTGGAAAGATTCCTTTTAATAACTTCTTGTCTAACATATTTCAAAAAAAAAAAACTTTTTGTCAGAGAATGACTCTTATCACAGTAGATGTATTCTTATAGGACACTGCTGTTTTTTGCTTCCTTATAAACTCCAAGTTAAACTCATTAAATTTCTTTGGAAAGAAACCTTTTAACAAGAATTTTATCTCTGCATTAATTACTTCTTGTCAAACCGAGAATGTCACTTTTCACAGTTGTTTTTGCTTATTCTACTATTTGTATTGAGCTCTATAAAACCATATTATTTCTTTAGTTGCCCTTTGATGACAGTCTGTCTATGTGTGGATTTTTGAAAGAAATCTATGTGGGTTTAAATGGCCGTCTTAATGAAAGGATGTGCTAAGTCCTAATCTCCGCTGGGAAGGTGAATCTTATAGGGAACTATAATGACTTTAAGGGAAAAGTGAAAGGGGATGCACCAAAGTGCAAGAAAGAGGGGAGTTAAGAACTAACCTCCTAATCCTACAGTTTTCCACTCAATATACCATGCAGTTTACAATGAACAAAATTATTATATGCGATGAACAAGTTTTACTCATATTAGATGCATTCATGAGTAGCGATCAATAAGAAATTGCTATGACTTCAATTAAACATAATTCTGTCCCAACACATAAGATAGCAAGAAATTTAAGAAAGAAATGACATGACACAAAGCCCAATAAAAACAAGTAACAATAAGAAACTAGGGTTCATAAGAAATAAGAAACCAAAAGGTTTATAACATATAAACTAAAATATACATGAAAATACTAGCCAAACAAGAGGAAATATGGGTATACAACAAGAGGATCGATGAATACAATAAACAAAAAGAAACTAAGTGGAAATCCTACAACTATGGGGTATAAACATAAGGTACCTCCAACCACGTTTAGAAAATACGAAGAGCAGAACTTCTGCCTTCTTGGAGCCTTGGCCACTGCCTTGCATTTGGGTATACGATGCTATGACCTCCTTGGTCTAAACCGTCTTCACTTGTACTCAAGTGGAAGGAGCATTTATCCAAGAAATCTCGTTAAGTTTTTATCAAGCATCAATGTTCCCAAAACTGAACTTCCTTCCCTTTTAAAACATGTTTCTCCTTGCTTTGAATGGGTTGGAACCTCCCCCAATCATGCAAAAAGTGAGAAGAATTCAAATTTTGAATTCCCAAAATTACCAAAAAGTATTAAGGCGGATAGTCTGACATGGGAGGTGGACGGTCCAATTAGTTTTTTACTGCAGCCAGTGAAAGGCGGAGAGACTAGCATGGAAGGCAGACAGTCCGACTAGTAGTTGCCAAAATTGTCCAACTAAAAGCAGACTATCCGGTTGGCTGTCTGGCTAAAGGCGAACTATCAAGGCATTGTCTATCCAACAGTTGATTTCACCTATTTTGACTCTAATACACACAAACACACATACATACAATCCATATAGCCTAATGCGCTCATGATATACATACTCCACCAATATAAAATCACATAATACAAGAAGGTGATAGCCCTCCCATACATAAGCTTCACCAATCATAAAGTAAACAAACATATATTATTACTTATTCACAAATAAATATGATGACTATGCTCGGGGACGAAGATGGTATTGAATCTGAAGCCTGTTGGGTATCAATCAAGTCGGAAAAACACCAACTATGCTCAAGTCTCAATCAACTCAGAAAATCTTTCATTCAATAGCATTCCATTCCCTGCATACTTGCAATCCCTGCCTTTATAAAGGAGGAGAAGAGGAGAATGGTTGACATCTTGTGATGTGTGCAGCTCTCTTGCAGTAACCATGATAATGGGGTGGACAACGTGAGCTGGCGTGGTGGTTCGTGCGCATCTGCAATGGCTAGCAGACAATGTTTTCGGCGATGGGTGCGATGTTGGCAAAGAATTAGTTCTAGTCTTGGGTAAGGGTGAGTAGCATTACCAATGGGCAGAACCTGGCAAAAAGCTGGCATGACCTGATCTCAATATTTTTGAGGCTACATTGATGTTGAACTTGCAAATAGGTCCAATTGTTTTAGCTTCTTTCAAAATAAGTCCTTTTTTAACCCCAACTTATTTGAGTCCAATTTGACTAAAATTGAACTCAATCTGAAATTTGAATCTAATTAAGGGGGCGTTTGGTTCGTTGTTATCTTAGTATTATGTTATGTAATCTAGATGTCATGACATTTAGATGTCATTTTTTTATTAATAATTTTATAATCAAATAGAAAATTATTTGTAGATGTCATTAAACCAAACAATTGTCTTCTCTAAATAACATAACATAACATCAAGATAACATTGAACCAAACGCCCTCTAACTCAAATTGACACTAATATATTTACATGATACCATGTAGGCATTCCTACCAATATAAACATAGTCAAAGTAAGTCAAATAACATAAACAAATACGTATGACTCAAAATGAACAAATATATAATAAGCTGATATTTACTTTGAAGCGAAGATTCAATCGATGCGTTTGTTTGTAGACCATATGCCCTTGAATCAGCAGGCTTTGTTTAAGTCACGAAAGTCGACACACATTTGCGACTTGTCGCTAGACTTCTTCAATGACTACCATGTTGCCCAAACATTTGGGGTGATACACTCTACAAATATCAATAATTTCAACCTCGTTTGTATCCTAAGGGATTAACCTAGTCTATGTATAGGTATCATGAATTTAGTATTTTTCATTAAAATGAAAAGTGAAAAGACAAATATCACGAATGAAAAGTTTGAAGTTTGAAGTTCGAAGTTTAAAGTTGAAATTAATGTTAATTTGATGTTATTTAATATAATGTATTAATTTTATAATATTTAATATGATGCTTTAATGGGTTGGATTTAGTGCATAGGCAACAAAGACTCACTCTGCCTGCCCCATTTTTTCTTATGTAAGGAATAAACTCACCCTACGTGATCCCTATACACATTCTATTATGGGTGAGTTGGGGCGAGTTGAACAAATTTGAGTCTAAATTGTCATCTCTGCTCCATAGGTATATCAGCTTCAAATTTGCAGTCTTATTTTTCAATATCATAACACGCCACAAATGCAAATGAAGTTTTTTCATAGAGTGGATTCTTGTTGAAGCATTAACAACATCGGGACTCAAAAGCTTAAAATAGAAAATATGCTGTCAATTGGATGGATTCTGTTAAGAGATCTTTTTGCCTAACATATCTCACTACAGTATCTAGCAATACCAATATTCTCAAAAATCTCTGGCCTGCGTTCTTCTAGTTAGAGTTCCTTTACACTCTTTTTGTTTGTGTAAGAACCCACTTCCCCTTTTTGACTTTTCTGAAAGCTTTAGATGATCTTCGTCATCTTGCATGATTTCTTTATGTTCTATAACCAACAAATAATTCTGCTGACAGGAACTGCGAAGACTAGTTCGACGGGTACAATCAATCCGGGAAGGATTGCACGAAGAAAAAGGTGGGCATGCCGGAGAGGCTACATTGGCTAGAGCTAAGAAGCCCCTCCTGCGCTTCCTAAGCTCATTAGCAAAGAAATCATTGGACGGGTAAGTTAGCTTTTTATCACATTTTTATTCTGTATAAATATCTTACGTTTGGCATTATTTTTAAGACTCAAACTCAGATTTCTTGTCTGTAGTGTGTGAAAAATGATTAAGTTTGTCACGTTTGAAATGCAAAGCATCTTGGTGGTCAAATGTTACGTCAACTTATGGTGTTTTCAAACCTTTTTCTTTTCTGGTGTTGCATGTTTGACTCTTGATTCATTTGCGTGTGGCAGTAGATCGCTAGGAGTTGACAACGTAATAACAGTAGAACATTGAGGTAAGTGGAAACGCTAGGAATTTGCTTGGTGGTATTGAAATGGTAACCTTTTTCCTGTTTTAAATGTTTATGAGGTGCGAGATTGGGCCCAACCATTTCTTTTTGCGTTGGTGAATTTTTGCGTGAGCTTTAATTGTCTTTACTTTTTTCCGTTTGCGTCTCTATTGGGACCTCTCTTTTGGTATTTTTAATTTCCATCCAGTAAGATTGTAAAGCTACGGCTGATCATGACTGCTGGAATCAGTTCCTTGGTTAGTGACTGCACTGACTGGTTATAATTCACATGGCGGAAAGTTCTGAATGCTCCACGAGGATCTTATGCAACTTGCTCATTCCCCCCCCCCTCTCTCTCTCTCTCTCTCTCTCTCTCTCTGCAGGACCCATTTACTTGGGTGGCGCCGCGTGATCTCTCGCTCTCTCTCTCTCTCGCGAGCGAGCGAACCAGGTTAGCGGTTGGCTCACCAATCACGCGGCACCACCCAAGTAAATGGGTCCTGCAGTGCATGAAATGACGTCAACGACGTTAAGTCATCGAGTGACTGGAGAGAGAACCGGGTTAGCGGTTGGCTCACCAATCACGCGGCGTCACCCAAGTAAATGGGTCCTGCAACGCATGAAATTACGTCAACAACGTTAAGTCATCGAGCGACTACGGTCCGTTTGGCCATTAAACAAAGTAGGTATTAAGGTAGGTATCAATAAAAATTAGATATAATTTGAAATCAAGTAGGTATAAATTGGAGAGGATACGAGTTCATATGATAGTTACTATTCTGGACGGATATTTACCTGATCGCAAGCTAAACTGATTTTTTTGGATGGATACTACTTTATGTGGTAGCCAACGGACTATCCAATCAGAGTAAATAGACGGTTTGTCTAGTCGCTCGACAATTTAACGTCGTTTACAGCATTTTACCCACTATGAGGCCATTTATTTGCGTTGCTCCGCTTAATTGGTGAGCGAATCGCTAATCTGGCTTGCTCACCGGACGCAATATTTTTTTCTCTCCCTCTCTTGCCACATCCAAAAGGAGGATTTCCCACTTCTTACACCGAGAAGGAACTCCAACCAGCCGTCTTCTCATCATCGACTAACGGTAATAAGTCGTGCAAAAAATCATTCTTATATATAGCCATTTTTTCTCTTCCTAGCAAGTCTCTTCACTATTTCGAAGAAGACCTTCCTATTTGGAATCACTCCAAAAAAAGCCACGTTTTTGTAGCCTTGTCCAACAAAAAATATTTATTAAAAAATTATATTAATTATTTTATATTTCATTCTATATAAATTTTAATTTTAAAATTTCACTTTATTTCATATCTAATACAAATTTTATAAGTATCAATTAATTTTATTTTATAATTTATATAATTTTTTTATAACTAACTAATTTTATTTCTCGTCGTATTCATCTAAAAAAAATCAAAAAAAAAATATTTGTGAAACCTTTTAGACTTTCTTCCAAGATAAATTGATTTGTAAGCTCCATAAATGACTACATATTTTTAATTGTCATAAACTGATTCTAGATATGTGAGAATAGATCTTAACTTATTTTAATATTTGAGTTTTTTAATGGAGAATATATAGCATTACTTTTATTTTAAATAGATTTAATGTGTTTGGCAATAAGATCAATTTATTTTTATCAAAAAATTTGTGGCCTTGCTTTTATATATATATATATATATACACATACACACACGAAGAGAAATAAAGTTATATTAAATGCTTGTTTGACAAGCTTCTAAATTTAGTTAAAATAATATTTTAATAATATTTTAAATTTAGTATAAATTTTAATAATTTTATTTTACATTTGACATAAATTTTAATATTAAAAATTAATTTTATTTCATATCTAATACAAATTTTAATTTTAAAATTAATTTTATTTCACATCCTACATATTTTTCAATATTAAATTAAATTTTTTTCATCAATTTTATAAAATAAAATATTAGGATAAATACACTCAGGTCCTTGAGTTTAACGCTTAATAACGCATAGGTCCACTTTTTTAAAATTATAATGGGTTCCTTATCAAATGGTTTTTTTTTTAATTTTGTATTATTATAAATTTTTAAATTACCAAAATACCCCCTCGGCCTCTCTTTCTCTCCTCCCCGCCTCTCTTCCTCTCCTTTCGATCACCGCGCGATNACGGGCAGTGGTCGCGCGACCCGCCAGTGGTCGCGCGGCGATCGGGGAGAGAGAGAGAGAGGCTGAGGGGATTTTGGTAATTTAAAAAAATAATAATAATAAAAAATTAAAAGAAGGACCCATTTGATATTTTATTAAAACTCAGAGATCTCGATATTATAATTTTAAAAACATGTATCTACGCTTTATTAAGCGTTAAACTCAAGAATCTAGGTGTAATTATTTCTAAAATATTTTTTCTTATTTAAATTTAATAATCAATCAAATAAGATTTAAAATTTGTATAGAATATGAAATAAAGTTGATCAACGTATTGAACATTGTGTGAAATGAAAAATAAAATAATTTTTTATTTAAAAAATTATTTATAATATTATAAAAATTAATTTAATATTACTTTTTTATAATGAATGAATTATTTTAGTTATCCGTATAATAAAAATAATGCAGGCATCTAACTGGTAGGGTTGTTTTTATGTACATTTTTTCTGTACTCAAATTAAAAATATATCGTGGAACTTTTCTTTTTTTTATCATTTATTATTTCTAATTTACATCAAATTCAAGCGTGTCAAGGGCAGTGATCCTTTCAAAAGTCATGAATTTGCCTTCAACAGTTTTTTTTTTTTTTTTGTAATTCTACCTTCAACATATTTATTTCGAACTAAAATTCATGAAATTTCAACAAAAATTTTGATTTTTCTCGTTACAAGAATTGAAAATTCTGAATTAAAAAAAAAACAACGTGATGACCCACAACCGGAAGGCATAAGGTCAAAGCTGAAGCCCCGAAGGCCTAAGCCCGAAGCCCAAGCACAACTAGCGAAGTCTGAAGCTCAAATCCTAAAACCAAAGTCTAGACAATAAAGGCAAAAGGCTGAAGCCTCAAGCCTAAGATCTGAAGGCCAAAGTCTGAAAACTGAACCTCAAACCACTAAAGAACAAGCCTAAAGGCCGAAGCCTGATGGACTAAGCATGAAGGCCAAAGCCCGACGGACGAATGCCCAAGCCTGAAGTCTAAAGCCTGAAGCCCAAAGCACAAGCGCAAAGTGTCATGCCCAAAGCGTGAAAGCCGATGTTGGAAGCCTGAAACTTTAAGTTCTAAGCCCAAAGCCTAACGCCAAAGACCAAGCTTGAAAAAAGAATTTTAGATTCTAGATTTGTTAATATTAATAGCATTTAAACTAAAATATGTAATTCAAGAAAATTCTTTCGATCACCGTTTTTTGGGAAGATTAATTATGTGTTGCTTACATATTGAACAATTTAACCCTCAAAATTACGTATTTTAGACCTTTGTAGTTTGGGGTACCTGTTAAATTAATTCATATTATTTAAACCCTTTCAATTAAGTCCCATGATTTTCTCTTATCAAAAAAAAAAAAAAAAAGTCCCATGATTTTCCACCATTCAATTATATTCATTTTACGTTTTTGCATCAAATTCGTTTTAACTTTTTCATTAAAGCTCGTGTCACTGAAAACATGAAAATTATGTCTACAATTTGTCAAGAAGTTCTTTCAAATATTTTTTTAAAAAAATGTAAATAAAAATATTTTAAAATTTAGAAGTTTTAATAACTTGTTAAAAATGAACCTTCGAATACATATTTTAAGGCTATAATGTTTTAGCATTTAATTATGGACTGAAAGCTGTTCTGTGATGGACCAATTTAAAATATATCCGAAAATATAGGGATGTGTATGTAATTTACTCTTTATTATTTATTGTATTTTTTTTTTTTCTAGCGAGGTCAAGGATCAGAGATCCACCGAGTAGCCCATCCTCCCTATAAATTCCCCTCGCCACCTCCGCCGCCACTTACAGCCACCTCTTCTTCCTGCAATCGCCGACAAAGACAACATTTTTCCGCCATGGCCGCCGCCTCGCGATCTCTCCTCCTCCAACTTTGTCTCTTTACCCTTCTCTCCTTCCTTCCAGGCGAGTCCGCAAATCATTCATTTCCTCTTTCAGTTCCTCAAAATATTGAGTTTTTCATCTGATTGTTCTTCCTTTGAAGGTGCGATCTGCTCCACATTCACGATCACCAACAACTGCGGATATACAGTGTGGCCGGGCGTCCTATCTGGCGCCGGCACGGTGACGCCGGACACCACCGGCTTCTCCCTCACTGCCGGCCAATCCCGTACCATCCAGCTTCCCTCTTCCTGGTCTGGCCGCCTCTGGGGCCGGACGCTCTGCTCCACCGATCTTTCCTCCGGCCGCTTCTCCTGCGCTACCGGCGACTGCGGCTCCGGCAAGCTCGAGTGCTCCGGTAGCGGCGCCGCCCCTCCAGCGACCCTCGCCGAGTTCACCCTCAATGGTGATGGCAGCATGGATTTCTTCGATGTTAGTCTTGTCGACGGCTACAACCTCCCCCTGCTCGTCGCCCCCGGCGCCGGCAGTGGCGGTGGCGGCGGGAACTGTAGTTCGACCGGCTGCGCAGTCGATCTGAACGGTCGCTGCCCGTCAGATCTCAAAGTCATCCTTTCCGATTCAGGCGACGGTGGGCAGAGCGTGGCGTGCCGGAGCGCCTGCGATGCCTTCGGCCGGCCTGAGTTCTGCTGTAGCGGCACGTTCGGAAACCCTAACACCTGCAAGCCTTCTTCCTACTCCGAGTTCTTCAAGAACGCTTGCCCTAG
Organism: Apostasia ramifera; assembly: GCA_019297695.1. Lineage (NCBI taxonomy): Eukaryota > Viridiplantae > Streptophyta > Magnoliopsida > Asparagales > Orchidaceae > Apostasia > Apostasia ramifera. Next base: position 446,413 of record JAEMOT010003481.1, read on the forward strand.
AGCTTACAGCTACGCTTACGACGACGCGACCTCTACCTTCACCTGCCCCGCTGGCAGCGATTATCTCATCGCCTTCTGCCCTAGCAGCTCCAGGTACTTCGATACCCTAATCCTCTGCCCCAAATTCGCGTTTCTTGCACAAATTTCTGACTGAAACCTGCCCAAGATGCGATTTTGGTATCAATTAACCCCGCTTCAAATCAGATTGGTTCATCTTTCTTCTGCTACTGCAGCCAGAAGGCGATGGAGGTGCCTCTGGTAAGCGACACCATGACTTTCTTTGGCCCGGACAACGGCGGGGCGGCGGCTGCAACGAGGTCGACACTCGCAACGGCTGCGACGGCGGTGATAGCTGTCATATTGTTACCGGAGCTCCGTCTGCGACTGCTGTTCTACTAGGAGATGACGATGGACGATTCTTCTCGAATTTATGAGGGTTGGGCGTACCACACAGCTGCTCGATTTTGTCATTTGGGGGCGGCGGGCGGAAATCCCATGGCTCTCCGGCGGCGGGTTTGGCCGACGGGGTTTCGAGCATCGCCCAGCTGGTCCCTTGGTCGTCATCGTCCTCCACAGCCTCCGCTCTCCGGCTACGTCACAGGGGATTGGAGTGATGAATTAGAACCAATTTATTATTCGTTCTTTATAATTTCCTGAGAGATTTTCTTCTTTTTTAAAAAAAAGTCATCATCATTGGATTTTTTTTTTTTGAGAAGAAGAATTATTTTTATCTCTTTCATGCACCAAATTTTTTTTTTTTTTTTTGAATCTGTTCAGATCATACATATACATATAAATGATGATGCAGCGCTTGGTCGGACATATCAATACTATAGATATAATTTACGGTCTCGGACCTAAATTATATCAATTTTAGTCTTGTATATAGTTATTTTTATTATCTGTATATTTTATTTGAGTTATTTATTGAGTCAAACAATATATTTTATATTGGTGGGAATGCTCACTATGATGTTCTGTAATTATTTTGAGTGTTATTTGATTAATTTGGATTAATTAGATTCAAATTGAATTATTTATATTTAATTTGAGTCAAGTTAAATTTAAATTAATCAAATTAGGTTGGATTTGATTCAATTGAACTTTGTTAAGGTTCAATTGGGATCAAATTGGGATTAGTATAAGTCTTGTTTGGGTCAATTTAATTTAATTGGATTGAGTTAGATCCAATTCGAATCAAATTAGATTCAAATTAAATATATGTGGCTCTGTTGGTGAAGGGGCAAAGCATGAGTGGTTTTGTTTGTGAAGGAGTAGAACTTAGAGGACTCACTTGCAATTTTCCCTTAAATCCCTAAAGAGGCTTCATTTTGATCGGCTGAACAGTGAGGCGATCAGCGCCTCTTTTGCTATGGCTCGCTCGCTCGGTTTCGTGGCTTGCTTGCCGACTCCGTCGGACTCGATGGATCTCTTCACCGGCCACGATCGCCTCGTCTCCAATCGCCGGCCACGATCGCCTCGTCTCCAACCGCCGACCACGTCTTGCACAGAGTACGCAAAACACCTTTCTCCTCCTTCTGGTTGCCTATAAATCTGTTGGATGTTGCAACTCGGGAGAACGAGATTTGGCTGTGAGAAGAACGTCTTCTTCATCTCGACGCAGGAGGCGTCAATTTGTCGCCGACGTCGCAGCAGGTGGCTGTTTCGGCGTTTTCTCAACAGATCGGAGCCGAGCAGGTGGCTGCGGCTTCGCTTCGGAAACGATTCAGAGATCCGGACAGGTGGTCACAGATTTTATCGCCGACACGGCAGTAGGCGACTGCGTACGGTGTTTCTCCATTTGCCGAACCAGCAGGTGGCTGTGCGTCGGTGCTGTCGGAGACGTGGCAGGGGGTTGCGGCTTCGTTCAAGGAAGATTCGGCGACATCAGAAGCTACGACAGTGGGCTAAGACTTTGACTTCGAGATCCAATTTTCCTCAGTTTGCTTTACAGCTATTCCGAATGTCCCTATTTCTGTGTGTGTTTTCCCTGTTTTCAAGTTCATGCTGCTGCTACGAAAATATTCTCAGTTCAAATATTTCTTTGAATTTCTGATTTCCTCCGTGTTCTTGAATAGAAATCGTGTCCAGCAATGCTTCGATCTTATGTCATTTTTCCCGCTTAAGCTAGTTGGAATTGTGTTTTTTGTGCTTGTTATTAAAAGTGAAAGTCACTGTTTTTCTCATATTATATCTCTCTCCTAAACCGAATCGTGAAATTCATATTTGGTGAATGTTTGGATGTGTTAAATAATTTGGATGAGTTTTCATGCGCTGGAAATCTCAAGATAAATATGTATGCGGTAATTCATCTTGTCGAAAGTTTATTATCTTAATTGCATAAGTTTGTTTGAATTTGTTTGGATAATATTTAATCATCTCAATTATTTTATGACGCTTATGTGAATATGCAAATATTTATATTTAATATAATTTGAAAAAAAAATTAATTTAATCTCCTCTTTATTTGCATTTATCTATTTAAATATATATATATAAATTTAGACACTAACTTAATATTAGTAGCGTTAGCTTCAATCCAGATCGATTCCCGTGCTGCATCAATAAATATATATAATCTAATGTAGATTTGTGTTGTCTATTAATCTGTAGAGGTTTTTCGTTCAGTGTTATTATGTTATTAGTAATATTATTTTAAAAACTTAATTATTTAATTTAATAATATATTTAAATAATATTATAAAATTTTATACAATAATATCTAATAAATATCACTTAAAACTGAGTAATAATTAATTGAAATAAAAAATAATATTAGATTAATTTTTTATAATATTTTTAAATATGATGATATTAAAAAAATTCAACCAAACACTTCAAGAAAAAATTATATATATATATATATAAATTAATTTTAAGACACGTAATTAAATAAAATATAAAATAAAGGGACATTTATATTGTGAACATAGAAATTAGACTAATTTATGAATTTCATCATAAATCTCAAAATATTACAAATATTATATTTAAAACAACTATTTTTTCGTTTTCACGTCTTGTCGTAAATTTTATTAGAAGATTTAATCATAGTTAAATCTCAATAAAATCTTAGTCATTGATCGCATTGTTTAACAATCGACCTTCATGTTAGGGCATCGCGGAGCTGCATTGGTTCCGGCGGCAGCATATTCACGCGAGGCGGCAGCGTATTCTCGCAAGACGACAGCGTATTCACGTGAGCATCACACTGCTATTTACATCTTCTTCTTACGCGGGCACACGAGCGAGCATTGGACTTTTCTGAGATTTAACTATGGTTAAATCTTCTGATAGAATTTACTGCAGGATGTGAAAAATAAAAAAATAACTATTTTAGATGTGATATCTATAATATTTTGAGATTTATGGTGAAATTAGTAAATTAGCTTAATTTCTGTATCTACTATATAAATATCCCTAAAATAAAAATATCATAATATTTGTTTATGGATTAATCAGCCAGAAATAATTTTTAACCAAATTTTAATCTTCCTAATTCCCGTTTTAATGTCAGATTGAAAATCTTTGAGTGGATGATAATTTAACTGGCTCATCATATCAATTAATAATTAAAAAAATATTAGAGTAAATGCATATCGTGCTGACTCTTTAATAATAATAAATTATGTTAATTTTGCTGCATATAGGGTTTTATTTATCTTATGAAAACTCATAAAATAACAAAAATTAGAAAACAATAAAACAGCAATTATATATATGTCATTAAAATATAATTATTTTACATATTTTATGTTCAAATTTTTAATATTATATATTAATCATAAAATTTGTATAAAAATATTAATTTTTAGTACATATTATAATTTTATAGTATGAATTATATATGAAATATTTTTTTTATATAATTTTAATAATAAATATATAATATTAAAAATTTAATTATTAAATATATAAAATAATTAAATTTTAGTGGTATGTATATAATTATCTTAAAAGTAAATGTGAACGAGAAATTCCGAATACACCCTCCTGCTTTGTTTTATTTGATGAAACGTCGGTTCAAATTGAGCCGCTGAAGTTTTTGTCGGTTCAGCTGGTCCGCCCGGCTTTTTCATCGAACCGGCGACGATACTAACCGAGGATTCCACCCGTTGATCCGTTGCGAATTCCGATCGCCGGCAATTCTACGGCGAAGGGAGCGAGGATGTGTTGCAGGCTTGAAGCAGTGGCCGAATTCCTCATCGGGAGCTAAACGCGTTAGAGAGGACGAAAGCGATTCGGGGACGACTTTGGCGGCGGTGACGATCTGCTGGATCTCAGAGCAAGGAGAGGAATTCGGAGACGGAGATGGAGACGGAGACGTATTCTGGAGGAGGAATTCGCATTTTTTCTGCCGACGGACGAAGAAGATTACACTTGACCGCAAACTCCGGCGCCCTTTCCGTGTTGAGAAAATTTAATAATTTGCACGTTTGGGTTTTAGTCTTTAAGAGTGTCAGTTAGTCAATTGAAGTTAGTTATTTCACGTTGGATAATGCCTATTTTTATGTTGCTTTCAGTTATGTATTAGCCTATTTATAGGCTAGTTGTTTATTAATGGAAATGCAAAAAAAGAAGAAAAAAAGTTTATTCTCTGCTTTTTTTATATCTTCTGTTTCAATTGTTATTGTAAAAAACACATCCTTTATTTTATTTTTGCATTAGTGGTATCAGAGCTGAGTTCCAAAGAGAGAAAAAGTTAAATTGATGGCTTCCGAAAGTTTTGTACAAGCAGCTATTCCACACTTTGATGGTCACTATGATCATTGGAGCATGCTAATGGAGAACTTCTTGAGGTCTAAAGAATATTGGACGGTTGTTGTTTCTAGAGTAGCAGAACCAGTAGCAGGTGTTGTGCTGACAGATGCACAAAAGACAGAGCTTGAAGGGCTGAAGTTAAAGGATCTTAAAGCAAAGAATTATCTCTTTCAAGCTATCGATCGCTCAATCTTAGAAACCATTCTTTGCAAAGACAGCCAAGTATTTGGGTTTCCATGAAAACGAAGTACCAAGGCACAACAAGAGCTAGGAGGCAGCAGCTTCAAGCACTTCGTTCGGAGTTCGAAATACTTTGAATGAAGTCAGGAGAATCTGTTACAGACTATTTTTCAAGAACAATGGCAATCGTTAATAAGATGCGGATCCACGACGACAAGACAGAGAATGTTCTCATTGTTGAGAAGATTCTTCGATCCTTGACACCAAAATTTAATGTTCAAGCACTTCGTACGGATCCTTGATCTGCGGGTCTCGGGGATAGGCGCCTTGTACGGGGAACGACGTGGTAGGTGGAGCTGATTGTGAAGGCGTTGCTCCGTAACCTCGTGCCTGACGTTATAGGGGCGGCCCTGACAATGCGGGGGGCTGATGTTAACACGTGGTTCCTGCGCTGCATCCTGATCGAACGCGTGGCGCCTGGCTGGCCTCCACTTGACTGATTGATTTGCTGACTCTGACTCTAGGTTTTGCAGGACCTTTTGACCAGGTCAAACCTCGGCTACGAGGGTTCAACCTAACCTCACCCCCGACATCACAGGACCGCCCCTATAACGTCGGGCACGAGTTTACAGAGCAACGTCTGTCATAATCAGCTCCACCTACCACGTCATTCCCCGTACAAGGCGCCTATCCCCGAGACCCGCAGATCAAGGATCCGTACGCCCCAGCAGTCACGAATCCCCAGAAAAGGTACTAGTATTAAATGCATCACCTTCCTTTCACAATCTCAGGTCTCTCGGGTGGCAGGCGAGCGGCGGGGGCTCCAGAGCTTACCCATCACCCCTTTTTACCAGGGAACCTAGGTGAAGCTACACCTTCCCACCGGCTATAAATACCGCTGAACAGTTCTCCAGTAAAGAGGAAAAAAAGGAGCAACAGGTGATCAAGAACGATAGAGAACTCTCTCTCTCTCTAAGACAACTCTCACTGTATTAGAGCCCCAACTGAGGAGCTCCCTTTCTTCTTCTTCTTCTTTTTTTTAAAAAAAGCATTGTACAAGCCTTCAGGGCTACCCCTTTTTCTTTAGTGAAGTAACCTTGCTGATCGACCGGTGGACGTAGGGGATCATCTCCCTGAACCATCTTAAATCTCTGTGTGCTTCCCTGGTTGCTTTGAACCAATCCTCTCCTTGAGCTGTCATTAACAGGCTCACCACCCTTATGCTCCGCCGTCTCCCGGAACTCTCTTTCTCTTTGGTGTTTTCTGGGACCCCCACATCCTACGTCAACAATAGACAAGTTCGATGTTGAATGTTTCAGATGTCATAGGTATGGCCATTATAAATCAGAATGTCAAACTGATTTGAATAAACAAAGTGGAGATCAAACTAACTTTGCAAAAAAGGAAGAAGAGGTATCTCTTTTGATGGCATGTCACGTGAAGGAAGAAACTCAACAAAACATGTGGTATTTAGACACTGGCTGTAGCAACCATTTGTGTGGAGAGAAAGAGGCATTTTCTGATTTGGATGAATCCTTTCGCAGCTCTGTTAAGTTTGGTGACAACTATAAAATTTCTGTTATGGGAAAAGGAAAGGTAACAATCCAAACTAAAGGAAATTCCACCCACACAATCAGTAATGTTCTTTTTGTGCCAGGTTTAAAGACCAACTTGCTTAGTGTGGGTCAGTTACAAGAAAAAGGATACGAGATTTTTTTCAAAGATGGGTATGTCAAATTAAAGAAGCAAAGTTGGGCTTAATTGCTCAAGTTAACATGACGGCGAATCGTATGTTCCCACTTTATCTCCACAACACCGCTCATTCGTGCTTCTCAGCAAAGTTAGAAGATGAGGCATGGCTTTGGCACTTTCGCTATGGGCATCTGACTTTTGGCGGATTGAAAACACTACAACAAAAGAACATGGTGATAGGGCTTCCTCAAATTACAACTTCTTCTCAAGTTTGTGAAGAATGTGTCGTTAGCAAACATCAATTCCCACAAAGAAAATCTTGGAGGGCGAAGAAGGCATTGGAGCTTGTTCATTCCGATATTTGTGGGCCAATAACACCACATTCTAATAGAGGTAAAAGATATTTAATTACCTTCATTGATGATTATAGTCGTAAGATATGTGTCTATTTTTTACAAGAAAAATTTGAAGCCTTTGTAGCTTTTAAAAGCTATGAAGGACTTGTTGAGAAAGAAGCTGGCAATCCAATAAAAGTTCTTCGTGAGAACCATGGAATCAAGAGACAACATACAACAGCTTATACACCCCAACAGAATGGTGTATGCGAGAGGAAGAACCACACTATTATGAATATGGTGCGAAGCCTTTTGACAACAAGTGGCATTTCAAAAAAATTTTGGCCTGAAGTTGTAAATTGGAGCATCCATATATTGAATAGAAGTCCCACATTTGCTGTTCAAAATATGACACCAGAGGAAGCATGGAGCAAAAGGAAACCTGTTGTAGATCATTTTCGAATTTTTGGGTGTATTGCCTATGTCCATATTCCAGATGTGAAGAAGAGGAAGCTAGATAACAATGGAGAAAAATACATTTTTTTTGGTATTAGTGATAAATCAAAAGCTTATAAACTATACAATTCTAGCACCAAGAAAATTATCATCAGCCGTGATGTGGTATTTGATAAAAAAAGCATCTGGTCATGGAATCAAAATGGTGTTAAATCCAGCAGATTTTGATGATGAGGAGAAAGGGCAGCAGCCTATGGAGAATGAGCAAGAAGAAGAATTCACTCAAAATGTTCCAATAGCTGATCAAAGCCCGCTTGCAGTTGAATTGCAAAGGCCTCAACGTGTAAAAAGAAGACCAGCAAGCTGAATTTGTTGCTGCAACAGCTTGTGCTTGTCAAGCTATTTGGCTAAAGAAAATCCTTAAAGAGTTGCATTTCAAGGAGGATGGACCAACTCAGATTTATTATGACAACAGTTCAGCAATAAAACTTTCAAAAAATCCAGTTTTACATGGTCGAAGCAAACATATAGATGTGAAGTATCATTTCTTGAGGGATCTCACAAATGATGGAGTAATTAATCTTATTTACTGCAAAAGTGAAGATCAGATTGCTGATATTCTAACCAAGCCTCTCAAGTTTCCTGCATATCAGAAGCTCAGAAAGCTACTTGGTGTTTGTACTTCAAATGTTTCAATTTGAGGGATAAAGCTTCAAAGTTTAACTCTTATTAAACTGGATGTATGTCTGGAACACCAGTTAAGGGAGGGAATGTTGAGAAAATTTAATAATTTGCACGTTTGGGTTGTCCTAGTCTTTAGGAGTGTTAATTAGTCAATTGAAGTAGGTTATTTCATGTTGGTTAGTGCCTATTTTTATGTTGCTTTTAGTTATGTATTAGCCTATTTATAGGCTAGTTGTTTATTAATGAAAATACAGAAGAAGAAAAAAGTTTATCCTCAGCCTTTTTTATATCCTCTGTTTCAATTGTTATTGTAAAAAACACATCCTTTATTTTATTTTTGCATCATTCCGGCGATGACAGCCTGACTGATATTGGGGAAGAGGAAAACTCAGAATTAACTGCACCGCTCGCTAGACCGGCCCTTCGAACCTTGGTTTTATTCGGCCAAATGGGCTCCGTTTCGCCAGTTCATCTACTGGTTGGACCGGGAGAGGTTGGACCGGTAATTGATCGGCTTGACTTGAGGACCTGAGGTTAATATTTGTGGGAGCAGTTTCTTTTCTTTATCATTTTAATAAAAAAGTTCATAATTTTCCTTTTTGAAAAAAAATTTAATAAAACTTATTTTACTTAATATTTACCCAATTGTATTAATATTTTAAATTATTGTTAATATTTATATTTCACTGCTACATATTCTTTCATATCTAAATACTGGTGAAGTGAATCACATCACAAGGAAATGATCAAACTATTATTTATAGTTATTTTTGGATGCATGTACAATATTTAAATATACTAAAAAATGAAAGCAATAAAATTCAGTATTTTTTTTTAAAGTATCTTATCACATCTTTATTTTTAGATATTTTTCATTCTTCTTCTAGTTTAGCATTCAAAGGTGAATGTGCATGCTGATGTCACCATTTTCATGTATGATCTTATTTTCATCCATCTCTTGAGCATCGGAATTCTTTTGCTCTTACGTGGAAAGGTGACTTTCTCTATCACTTGACGTGAATCAAGAAAAATCACCCTGAATATATGATCTATGCTGCAGGCATCTTTTATTTTGCTTTTGAAGAACGTGGATATGCCCGACTCCTTGTTTTTGATTCTTACCTTAAAAGTATGAGGTGGACTTTGTGTTTTATTTTGGTTCTTAGTTTAGTTAAACGATATAAGCTTTGGTTGATCTTTAAGAAATATGATTTTAGTAAGATATGAGAGATAAGTAAAGTAATAAAGTACTGTATAATAGTTATTACTTATTATTTATATTGCATCTGGATTTGCGCCAGCACATCTGGAGTGTACATATGAAAAGTTCACATGAAGTGGAGACATGGAAAGTTCAGCGGCACTCACAGATGACGCATGATGGACGCATGATGAAGAGCTCATTTCGAAGGACTCAAGTCGAATTCTTTAAGTCAAACTATTTAAACTCAATCAGTACAAAGTGATAGATTCTATGCTATTTTTAAGAGGGATGGGCTAGATTGTATGGACCATACAACTCATACAAACAGAGCCACCAGACTTTAAGCACACCACCATCACTCATGCCACGTCAGGGTTGGAGGTCATTTTTTTGACACAACAATCACAAGCAAATTTTAGGTTATAAAAGCCTTATTATAATAAAGAAGGGGATCTTCCTTTTTTCAGGCCGAATCACTCTCCCTCTCTCCCTCTTTCCACTTAAATAAATTTGTAACTCAACTTTTTCTCTAGTGGAACCTTTCAAAGCCACCGTGACTCTGGCATCGAAGTTTTTCTACTCAAACAGTTTTCACGTAAAAATCTTCTCTTCAAATTGCTGTTAACCTTCCGACATCAACAATTTGCTACTAAGTTTTACAAACCTACTCCAAACTAGATTTAATGACAATGTTAGTTTATATAATTTTTATAAAAAAATGATCAAAAAATATTTATAAATAAAACATAAGTCCTAATCCCATGATTTTATGAGGGACAAAAAGAGGAAACAACATCAGCAATCTTTATATCTAGATAGACATCAACTTGGCATTTACATGTAAGCAGATGTGGAGCCTCCAAATCTCATCCATTTCATTCTCTTTTAAGTCATTTTTCTACTCATCTTCTTTAAGTCAACTTTCTACTCATGAGCCACTGAGTATTGCTTTTCTTAGGTCAGCTTCCTTTCCCATTTTTTGAATTCTAATTTCTTCACACACCACACCTTTTCAGAAATTATGTTCAAATTGGGTCATTTAGGTTAGCTTAATGACTTGATCGATTACCTATTTCCTTTAGGTCCGCTACCAATACTATCATTAAAGCTGGTGTTATTGTTAACATGAGAAAGCTTTCTTTAATTTTAATTGTATGTGTGATGAGCAAAAGTCACGATCGAAGTAAATCCTTCAGCAAGTAGAAGATTGTTGAAGAAATCTAAATATATCTTTCCAAATATAATTCTCGGTATCGAGTTGAGAATCCTAAATGATATCTCAAATTATCTTGAAGCAAGTTCCAATAAAGGCTTCAAAACTAGAGGAACAATTACTATGGCAACCTCCAGAAAAAAAAACTCGGGGCAGAGAGCCTTGAGATGAAAAGAAGCCCTTGTGAATGAAACCTCGAGAGAAAGAGAAGTAGCTCAACATATCTCAAAGGAATACCTCAAATTGTGAAGCGGAGATCTTAGACCATTAATGAAAATTTTAAGCAAAATATTTGGGAACACCCCTGATAGGCTGATCCATAATTAGAAACAACTCAAGAGATGAAAAGACCTCCCATAATAACTAGGATAATCGGGAGAAGCTACATGGATCTTTTAGCTAGAAGAATCTAAAAAAAGGAAAACTCTTGAACCATACGCACAAACGACTCTAACTATAAGATGGAAAGAGATTATAGATATTAGATCCTGATTCAATGTAAATCTAACAAAGCATCTTGCCTCCAATAAATATTGGAGGGAATAACTGTAATAAGATTTTTGCTTTTGAAACGCTACTTTTAAAAAAACGTTCTAGTGAAACTAAAGAATTTTTCATACTCCTCTATATATAGTTTCTTCTTCCTTGACCCTTATTTGATAGTACTCTGATATGTGTAAAAGAGTGAGAACGAAAGAGAGTAACCACAACAGGCTCTACCGACAAGTACCATGAAATTTCACAAGCTATACGTGGCTTAAGGAAGAGAAGAGATTTAAAAACCAGTGATCCTATATTGACTATTTTTCTCACTATGGAATGATACCAACTAATACTGATCAATATATCTCTTCAATAAGCATCCACGAACTAATATTCGGCACTTCATTTTCTTTTATAACCTTTTTCGAGGATTCTCAATGACTCCTCATTTACTTGAAGGCTGACCTCATAAAAAACTCGATGCATCTTCTACTTTCAAATATCAACAAGGAATGAGATTGTATTTATATGATTTTCAAAGTCTCCATTCATCTTGTATGAACATCTATGAAATTGTTTTATCAAATTATATTGTAAAAAAAATTTGAGAAAGTCAGGGAATGAAGAAATCCCTTTAGGCCAAAGAATAGTACCGATCATATCATACATCTCTAGATAGAGGTAAAAGAAGCAGGAGAATAGACTAAAAGAGGTAAACAAGCACAAAAATTTGATTGCATAGACAGAGAAATAGGGGGACAATTGTTTCTCTATAATGCATAATGTATTTAAATTAAATAAATAAATAAATTTTGGATAATATAGCGAGACAAATAACATTTAAATAAAAACTTCGACCTATAGTATATATAAATCTTTTAATAATCTGATCTCGAGCCGATCTAACCTTAACTTAAGATTAAATTAAAATCTTTGAATTTGATCTCGATTTGATCCAAAGAATGAACAAGAAAAATTTGATCCAATCTCGATTCGAGTTACATCTATCTTATTATCGACTCAAGCTTAATTCGAGCCAAAGTTAATATGATTTTTGATTAATTTTTAATCTTTTAGATAGATGTTTTGTATAAATGTATTTATCTATTTATTACGATCTAATCTTTAAAAATTAAAAATAAATAAAATTAATTTATGATAAATGCAGTTTAAATAAAGTTTATTTAGAAAATTCTAATGAAATCTTTGATTAGATTTTTGCAAAAAATAAATATTACAAATATATAAATAATATTTTTAAATATTTTTTAATCTATCAGATTTTGAACCATCTTAATCTGATCCTATATCAGTTTAAAATTAGATTGATAAAAATCTCGAGCCATAAAAATAGCTCATTAGTCAGCTTATTATGATTCAATTCAATTTTTAAGCGATTTTCGAGCGAAATTAACAACCTTAAGTATATGTTTTTGTTTTTTATCAAAAAAAGTATATGTTTTTCTTAAATATTTAAAAAATCAAAAATAACAAATTATATTCGTTTACTGAGTATTAAAAAAAAAGAGATTTTTACATACAGGATATGAAATTTACACGAAATTACATATTTCACCATCAATTCATAAATATTATCACTATCATACCATATTCATTTAAATTTTATGCATTTCACATATTTCACACCATATTCTTTGATGGTGAACT
>JAEMOT010003481.1:459169-479833 GCA_019297695.1 Apostasia ramifera
GGTGGTAATATTTATGAATTAATGGTGAAATATGTAATTTCGTATAAATTTTATGTCCTGTATGTAAAAACCCCAAAAAAAAATTATTGAGCTTGAGCAATGAAATTATGCCCAAGTGGACCCACTTGTGGACTCAATTTGATTAGTGGGCCCATTTGCATAAAAGCCCAAGCCCATCGATAATAAATCCAACATAGAATGATTAAGGCTCACTGAGCCAAGCAAAATAGCTATTCCTTTTCTTAATTAATACATAACAGGAACAATGTACTTAGGTCCCCTTACTTTTTAAATTATCATGATTTAGTCCTTTCATTTTTTGAATTTGTTCATGAACGCTGATTTTTCTATCTTATTTGAAAATTATAGTAAGTCTGATTCAAACCTGAAACCACTAGTATTTGAAATGAACTCGTTCCCCACTGCGTACCCTTCTATTTTCTTGAATCATTGCGATTTGATGGAATCCAAAATCTTTAGTACAATATTATCGATTTATTTAGTATTTTGAAGATCAATAGGTAGAGGAAATATAAGCGATTTTTATGAACAATTTAGTCTTTTGCTCTCCAATTAATGATGGCACCACATAAATATTTAACTAATTGTATGCACGCCACTCTGAAAAAGTATATATTTAATATTAATCATTTTTTAAATTTATTTACATATGAATCATCATATAATTTTCAATATTATAACAGCAGCACTCTATTAAAATTATCATGATTAACCTAATTCAAATACTCATAATATAAGGTGTGGTGGCTATCGGTGATGCTAAGCGACTGGTGGCCTGTGACACTAATTGAAAACATAATTGTCGGTGGTGGCTAATTGACGAGACGACTAATGTATGGTGGCGGCAGGGCGAGAATCTCGATAGAGTGCATATGGGATAATGTTGGACCAACAGGTATTAGCCTGAGTTATGTTTTTGTAATATTTAAAATTAGAAACTTTTTTCAAAAATAATTACAAGCTGATACCAACAACAACAACAACAACAACCAAGTCTTAATCCCACTAGGTGGGGTCGGCTACATGAATCCTTTGTTTCTATTGCGCTCTATCAGTTACCAAATTCTTAGCTAAGTTTAAGTAACTAAGATCACTCCTTATAGTTTTTTGTCATGTCTTCTTTGGTCTCCCTCTTCCTTTTTGTACATGGGCAAAATTCAATAACTCAATTTTTCTAACTGGAGCTTCAATCGGCCTACGATTTAGATGTCCAAACCATCTAAGTCGACTTTCTCTAAGTTTATCCTCAATTGGTGCAACACCAACTTTCTTTCGGATATACTTATTTCTCATTCTATCATTTCGTATCTATCCACACATCCACCTTAACGCGCTGTTGCCGGGTCCCAACTCCCGGATGAGAAACGCGGAGGGTTGCATTAGGCAGTCGACAACCTGCGTAAAACTTGTCGAATCAATGATGACATGAATCCTTTACAAGGTGATACCAACGTAAATAAATTTTAAACGTAAATACAATCTTGTAAGTGGAATTTATACAAATTTTTTTTTTCAAATTAACAACCTAAAAGATAAAAGGTTGGATTGTTACATTTTTTTACTAAAAATTAAAATATAATTACACTTTTATTAGCTAGCCCTCAAAACCTATGATTTTTCTCCAAATCATACCACTCTTTTAGGCAGCACCAACCCTTTTAAAAACCTTGGTGAATGCCTTCCAATGCATTGATGACCTAAAACCAACAAAAATCAAGAAATGAAATATTCCAAAAGCAACCTTCTCTTCAATTATAAATGGAGACTTAAGAGCCCCAAATTAGCTCCCCCCCCCCTCCTCTCCTAGCTCCATTAATGGTGGCAAAGCCCTTGCCAAGCTCTCCCCTGCCTTCTTCCTCTGCATTCAATGTCTTCTTCCTCCCTTCCCCTTCTTCTTTTCATCCCCTTCTTCCTCGCTGGTAAACCTAATCACCAGTTTTCTCTCTTTCAAAATCGTCAAATTGTTTTGTTAAAAGTTGGATTTTTTTTTTTTTTTGGGGATGCAGCGGAGGGGACGACGACGCTAACCTTTGTGAATAGGTGCGGTTGGACGGTGTGGCCGGGGATCCTTTCCAACGCCGGCAGCACGCCGTTTCCGGCCAGCGGATTCGAGCTGCCCACAGGCGCCTCTCGGTCGATTCCAGCTCCGACGGGCTGGTCCGGCCGCCTATGGGCCCGCACCGGCTGCGCCTTCGACGCCTCCGGCCGGGGATCTTGCAGCACCGGCGACTGCGGCACCGGCCACGTCGAGTGCTCCGGTAAGACGGCTGCGCCTCCGGTTACTCTGGCGGAGTTCACGCTCGGCGGCGGCGGAGGGATGGATTTCTACGACGTGAGCCTGGTGGACGGGTACAATCTCCCAATGGTGGTCGCCGGAGGAGCAGGGAGGTGTCCGGCGACTGGATGCGCGGCGGACTTGAACAACAGGTGCCCGGAGGAGCTGAGAGTCGGGCAGGGGACGGCGGCCGCCTGCCGGAGCGCTTGTCAGGCTTTCGGCCGACCGGAGTTCTGCTGCAGCGGCGCGTTCGCCAGCCCAGCGGCATGCCGGCCGACCCCGTACTCCGAGATGTTCAAGACCGCGTGCCCAAAGTCGTACAGCTACGCCTTTGACGATGCGACTTCCACCTTCACCTGCTCCGGCGCCGGCGAGTATTCCGTCACTTTCTGCCCGGATTCTACTCCGAGGTGATCAACGTTAATTGTGAATTAAACAGTATGCTGATTGATTCGAATATGTTTATTTTTGTTAGAAGAATTTATAATACAATAAATATGAAAAAAATAAAAAAAATCATCTATTACATAATTTTTTGTGATTTTAATGTAAAATTGCATATGTTTTTTTGGGGATTTTTACATACATGACATGAAATTTACACAAAATTACGCATTTCACCATCAATTCGTAAATATTATCACTATCACACCATATTCATTTAAATTTTACGCATTTCACATATTTCACATATTTCATATACTTTATAATATTATATGTAAATTAAAATACATAAATTCATTAATATTTAAATTCTAATATATATTTTTATTTTTTACTGTAAACACATCAATTTTTTACTTCAATTAAAAATTATAGTCATGTGGATTTAAATTCGGCACCCTAATTTGAAATTTTAAATAGTATAAATAAATTAAAATACATAAATTCATAAATATTTAAATTATTATTTATATAAATTAATTTATTTATAGTATTTAATTAATATATTAAAAATATAGTTAAGGTCAAGGCCAATTTAGAAATGTGAAGTTCACCATCAAAGAATATAGTGTGAAATATGTGAAATGCGTAAAATTTAAATGAATATGGTGTGATAGTGGTAATATTTATGTATTGATGGTGAAATGCGTAATTTTGTATAAATTTTATGTCATGTATGTAAAAATTCTATTTTTTTATTTTTTTATTATTATTTATTCTTTATTTTGTTTGCATGTTGATTAATTAATTGTTTAATGAGGTCAGCTTTTTGTTTTTGGGCAGTTTGAAATCATCTAAGGAGCCTCCAGCTGCTCCTAAAACGACCGGAGGGATGATGCTGGAGAATGACTCCTGGCTGGCGAATCTCGCCTTCGATTCTGCTTTCGGGGTGAAGTCGAAGGGAAATTCATCGATTCTAATATCATCGATCGTCCTATTCTTGACTTTAGTCCTTTTCTTGTTGTAGCACGTTAAGCTTTTGTTTTCGGTGTATTATATGTACAAATATATGTTCATTTCGTATGATAAGTTTCAAACTTATAGGTTCTGTTTGTTTAATAGTTTAAAATTAATTTTAAATTGACATATTTCATCATTAATAAAATTTAATATTAATAATTAATTATATTTCACATATGTGATTCTTGTGGTTGAAGAGAGTAGGGAGTGATCGTCGGGTGATGTCCTAATAGAATAAAATCACTGAGGTAAAGTGCGGCTCCTGGCAAGCTTCTAGGCAGAATAATGAGTGGTGAAAGAGGTATAGGAATAAATTGTTCCACATTAAAAGGGGAATAAAGATCTTGAGCTATGTAAGTATATAACATGATCATAAATTGTGAGGCACATTTTAGGGTAAAACTGTGAAGCTAATAATAAAAAACTTCACAGTTAAGTATGCTTGGGATATAGTAGTACTGAGATAGATGACCCCCTGAAAGTACTCAAGTCACGCAGTTCTCAAAAATCAAAGCAAACAACACATTTACATTTGGATCACGGGATGTTACAGCATTATACACATAATTCAAAATAAAAAATTAACTATATTTCATATTTAACATACATACCAAAATAATAACTAACTTATATCACATCTCTCATATATTTTAATATAATAATTAATTTTATTTTTTATTATTCATAATTTTTAATAAAAAAATTTTTATCTAAATTTAATTTTAATCTTATTAAATTTAAATTTTACAAACAAACTGTCCCATATGAGTATAATATTAAGTCATTTTGAATGGAAATTCATGTAATTAAGATGTTTCGACAAAAGTTCCTCCTCTACCTCTGATGAGAGAGTTGTAAAGCCAAGTCGGAGAGAATAAAAGAATACTCGTCAACAATTTGATAAATAAAAATCCAATCAAATAATCGTCAAAAGGTAAAAGACTGGATTATAAAATGATCTACTATATAGTTTATGAACTGGTTATTGAACGGTTTGAATAGGTAAATTACTATTTTTAAAAAATTTATTAGAATATTAATATCCATCAAAAATAGAGTTTAATATTTATAATATTAAATTTATTTATTATATAATTTATTTTAACGAGTCGTTGCCGGGTTTCAAGTCCCGAATGAGAAACGCGGAGAGTTGCGTTAGGCAATCGACAGCCAGCGTAAAACTTGTCGAATCAACCATGACATGAATCCTTTAGAAAATTGCACTAAAGCTAGGGCGTTTCCTGGAAGCGACGCGTTGTATTGCCTGAATACAGTGAAAAATGGGCAAGGGCCGCTGCATCAGCGCCCGAGTGTAGTGAAAAGTGAGCAAGAGTCCCCCACATAATGGACGAATACAGGTAAAGAAGCTAGTCCAACATACTAGAACTCAAATAAGTAGGATTAGATTATGAACTTGGAATATAAACAGCCTGACGGGCAAGCTAATGGAGTTGGTGGATATATGATTAATAGAAAGATTAATATTTTATGCCTGCAGGAAACAAAATGGGTTGGAGAGAAAGCTAAGGAAATTGATGGCTTAGGTTTTAAATTTTGGTACTCTGGTAAGAATAAAAATAAGAATGAAGTAGGTATAATTCTGGATAAGAGCTTGAAAGATCACGTAGTTGAAGTTAAGAGAAATTGTGATAGAATTATGACTTTAAAAATTATAATCAATAAATAATTATTAATATTGTAAGTGTGTATGCTCCCCAAATAGGCTTGAATGCAAGCATAAAAGAAAAATTTTGAAATGATTTAGAAGAGTTAATACAAGAGATACCTCAGGAGGAAAGATTATTTATTGGAGGAGATTTAAATAGATATGTTGGAAGTGTTACTGAGGAATTTAATAGTATCCATGATGGATATGATTTTGGAGAGATAAATGAGGAGGGTAAAACTATTTTAAAGTTTTTTTCAGCGTATGATCTTATAATTACTAATACTTTATTCAAGAAGAGAGATGAGCATATTATCACGTACAAGAATAAAACTTCAAGAACTTAGATTAATTATTTTCTTATAAGAAAATGAGATCGCTTGGATTGTAAAGATTGTAAAGTCATTCCAAGTGAATGTTTGACTACTCAACATCAATTAATGGTTTTAGATTCTAAGATAAAGTATTGAAGAAGAAATAATAAGTCAAAATCATATCCTCGGACTCGATGATGGAATCTAAAGAATGAGAATAAATGTATATTTAAGAAGAATATTCTAGAACTTGGGCAATGAAATATTAACGGGAAACTGACCTTATATGGTTGACAGTTGCTAACTGTATCCGTAAGGTGGCGAAGGATGTGCTGGGAGAATCTAAAGGATTGATTCCAAATAATAAAGATACTTGATGGTGAAAAGATAATGTACAAGAAAAAATTAAGGAGAAGAAGATTTATTATAGAGATTGCTTTAAAAATAAAAATAAGGATAAGTGGGAGAAATATAAAGTGGCTCGACGAGAATCTAAGAAAGCAGTAGGCAATGCAAAAAATATCTCAAAGGCTGCCTGCTTCGCCTTCGTCTCTGCCTCCCTCGCCTCCACAACTTCACCCCTGAGCCTATTTTTTTCCCTTCTCAAGGCCTCCTTTTCATCATCTAACTCCTTTATCCTTTTCTGGAGGTCCTTAACATGAGCAAAATGGGCATGACCAATATCCGAGAGGGCGCGGTGAAATTTCCCTCTTGTAGCCTCGTTCTTACGAGCCCATTCTAAGTTACTAAGAGCTAAGGAAGCCAACTTATCTTCCAGACTATATAACTTCCTTAGCTCCTCTATATGGTCACCTAGAGAGCGCTTTGTGACCTGTAATAAAGCACCCTCTAGCTCCGCTATCCTCCGAAGGTGGCGAACCTCCCCTTCCTCCTTATCCTTCAAAGATTTTACCACTCCAGGACTTGGGAGGTGTTCTTTAGGATCCTCTCCTCTTCTCTCCTTATTACAGTCAATCTATCCCCCAGGTTGCCTCCTGACTTCAATGCCAAGGGCAACTTTAAGGGGCAACCCGTGGAACCTCCTCCTTCTCCTTAGTCACCTCTTCTATCTTGCTGCCTTTTCCCTTCCTTCCGTCTCTTCTTTCTTCTCATCATTTCGAGCAACCGCTGGAAGAAGACAAGGAAAGGAAAGTCTCTTTATCTTTGAAAGAGGAGGGACTGACTCACCAAGAGGAGCAGAACCGCAAATCACCAGGGGCGTCTACTTCGCACTCCCTTCAGGGGGAGCTCCGAACTTGAGAAGGAGCCGCTCAATATCTTCATCTTTGAGCAGAATCCTCCTAGGCTCAAGCCTCTCCCCCGCAAGCATCTCGCCCACCATGATCAACTCCTTCCGCTCTCCGGTTTTCAGAGATGTCTTGATCGGAGAATCTGAGAGGTTCACCACCTCCGCCACCTTCTCCTCTTCAGCAGCTCCCTGTGCGGACTCTAAAGTCCGCGCCAGAACCTTGCAACCTTGGCTGCCAGCGTTTCTTCTGGTAGGACCACAGTCGGAGCTCCTGCTTCCCCTTTCTAGACCACTTCGACGGTCTTCTCAACCGCCAATTTCGGTGACCTTTCAGACGGCTCCAAGACCCTCTTCTTCTCTGGAGGAGGCGCGTCGACCGGAGGACTGACAGACCTCTTCTTTTTCAGAGGAAAACCCTTCAGAGTCATCCACCTCTTCCTCTCCGTCATCTCTCTAACAGTTTAGTCCTTTCCTTGCAGGGTTCACAAAGGCTGGTGGGTGAGGATGTGAATCGACAAGGTGCCACTCTGGCTTTATCCTGACAAACCTTAGGCAGTGCATCCACCATTGCAACGGTTTGCATTCCAAGGCCCATATAAATATTCACGCCCTGACAATGCGGTGGGCTGATGTTAACACGTGGTTCCAGCGCTGCATCCCATCCATATACGTGATTCCCAAGTGGCATTAACTCCTTATTTTACTTCTTAATCTTGCAGGTCTCAAATCTCGGTCAAACTTCGACCATGCGGATTCGGTCAAACATCGTCTACGATGATCCAGGACCCCCTCTAGCAAACATCGATGACGATGTTCCTCAGCTGCACCTGTCGCAGTCAGGCGTGGCCCGACCGCGCTGTTTCCCATATAAGACACTTTTTCTAGACACGTAAATCAAGGACCAGCATGATTCAGCCATCACAGATCCCTAGAAGCAGTACTAAGATCAAGAAGCCTAGCTCTCCTTTTACTGCTACTAGTTCCCCCAAAAGCCGACAACGGCATGGGCTCAACGTTTGTTTTCTTCCTTCCCTTCCGAAAAACCAGGACAAAGCTGCGCCACCCGTTGCCTATAAAAACCCTTGAACAAGCTTCAAGAAGGGGCAGAAAAAAGTATTCGGGGACCTTTTTTCCGGAGAGCTGAATTCTTCTTCCATCACCTTTGTAAATGAGAGCTTGAGAAAAGAGAAAACTCTCTCTCTCTCTCTCTCTCTCTCTCTCTCTCTCTCTCCTCTCTTTCTTCTGTTAGCTCATTGTACTGGTCCTTTGGACCTCCCTTTTCCTTTCTCTAGTGAAATCATTTACCCGGCCGTTCGGTGGACCTAGGGAATTTCTTCCCTGAACCAGCTTAAACCTCTCTGTGTTGCTCTGGATGCATTTTATTCTCATCTAAATCTCAGTCAATAGGCTTAACTCACTGTGTGCCGTCATCTCTCGGGACTCTCTCTTTCTGTGTTTCTTGGGATCCCCTACATCTCACGTCAATAACACCTAAGATTATTATTATTATTATTATTATTACAAATCGTAGGTCAACTGCCTTACTTTGCTGAGGTTGGAAGGCACGGTGGTAGATTTGATCATGCACATGGAGGGGGTGAGAGTTTTATTCGAAGATTAATAGTCACTCAATATTCGGATCAATATTTAATTTAAATTAAGCTCAGCTCGAATTACTAAGCATAACTACGAGCCATGATCAGATCGTACTGAATTAGCTCAATTTCTTTTTTTAGATATTAATTATATATTTAATCATCTATTATAATTATTTATTACTTGTACATAAATATATATTAGTAGTAGTTAAGATATATGTCAAGTGATCTTGTAGGTATAGTTAATCAAATTTAAAATTCTGATAAAGTTATCTAAAAAAAATTAATTCTTGAAGGGTTTAAGTTAGCTCGATTAAGGCTCGAGTCAACTCGAACTCAAATCGAGTTGATACGAGCCGAGTTTGAGTCGTGCCTAGCTACACCAGTCATTAATGATAGGCATGATTAATGGGTCATTAAGTGGATAAGCAAATATAACCTCCAATTGGTCACTTAGAATAGGGCCCCACGGTGAGCTAGGTACAATGGAATAAAAATCAATATAATCGAGCGTAATGTCATAAGGATTAGGCTACGACTTAATTGCCGTTGTCGTCTTTAAGTAGAGCTATAAATAAGTCGAGTAAGTTTGAATTGCATATTTCAATAATTTGCCTTATAATTGAGGATTGTTTTATAACGAGTAAATTGTATATTTCATTGATATTGCTCCGCCCTCCAAAATAGATAGTTTCGTACTAGTATATAATACGATCATATAGTTTTGTAATATGTCTAGCTTTCAAACATGAACCGAAATTGAAATAAGATTTCGTATGGTTATACGATTGAAATGTATATTCAGATCATTTGTGAATGTAATTAACAATGTTATCTTTTTGTGAAACGATTGATTTATTTGACACACATCTGAGACTCGCTCTGATCTTTATTTGAAACAGATGAGGGCCTGGGCAGTAAATGAATCGAGCTGAATCGAGCATCGATCTGCTCAAGTTTATAGTCATTACTAAAATTGGGCTCGAATTTGTTTTGAGTTTAGTTCGTGAACATGAAGGCATATTTTGTTCACTTGGTTTGTAAATGTACTCACAAATAAATTTATTTATATTTAAGTTCATGAAGACTAAAATTATAGACAAGCTCTTATATATATCAATGAATTAATATGTTACGACTAGGCTCATCGTCATTTATTCATTATTTTTTTTTAAAAATAAATAATATATATTAAAATCTCTAAAAGAGCTATTTATTAAGCTCGAAAAAAGAATGATTTTATCAAGTTATATAATTGAGTATATTTATAAACTTTTCATGAATGGTTCATGAGCAATAATAAACTGAGTGCTAGTATGTTCAGGCTTGTTCGTTGTTTAATCGAGTTTATAAAATTATATTCAAATTTATTTATTAACATCGACAAAACTTATATGAAAGAACTCTTATCGAGTTAAATATTGAATTATTCATTTAGCGCTTGGATTATCTGCAGCCTCAGTGAAGAAAAATTATTGGGTCAGGGTATTATGCATGTCACCTCATTTGTTAGGCGCCCAACAGAAGAGTGCTAGACAAGTAAGTGGGTCCTACGCACTATGTCATGCAAGTACGAAGAAATGTCATTTCACATTTTTTTTATCTTTTTACAAACTTTTTTATTTTATAATATTTTTTCTTTATTTTCATACATACACAAAATCGAAAAAGCTAAATACAAAGTAAAAAATATTCATATAGGAGTATATTACTTTTTATGTTGTATACTATTTCTCTTCTCTATATAAACATCTAGCTACTTTGTAAAAAAAAAAAAAAAAAATCTAGTTACTTTGTATTTTTTTATTTTGAATTTTTATGTAAATGAAACAAAAATATTATGCAATAAAAACTATTATAAAAAGATAAGAAAATGATGCGAAATGGCAAAAAATGACACAAAACAGTGTTTCTTCGCTGTTGCGTGTATGGCAAAGTGCGCAGAACCCACTTACTTATTCAGGCATCGTTTGGTTCGAAGATTGAGTTTTGAATAAGAAAAAATATATACTTTATGTTATAGATTTAATAAGAAAAATTTTTAATTTAATATTAAAAAGTATATAAAATAGGATGCTAAGGTGGATGTATGGATATACACGAAAGAATATAATGAAAAATGAGTATATCCGAAAGAAAGTTGGTGTTACACCAATTAAGGATAAACTTAGAGAAAGTCGGCTTAAATGGTTTGGACATATAAATCGTAGGCCGATTGAAACTTCAATTAAAAAAAATTAAGTTATTGGATCTTGCTCATGTACAAAGAGAAAGAGGGAGACCAAAGAAAATACGGCAAGAAACTATAAGGAGTTATCTTAGTTACTTAGGCTTAGATAAAAATTTTGTAACTGATAGAGCGCAATGAAAACAAAGAATTCATGTAACTGACCCCACCCAGTGGGACTAAGGCTTGATTGTTGTTGTAGTTTTTGTTTATTAGAAAGTATGTAAAATGTAAAATTTAATTAATTCTAGGGATAATTACCTACATGCTACATCATTTCACTTTATTTATGCGTTACCCATCCATTCATAGTTAATTACGCTATGCAGACTCAAAATATTATAAAATCTTACATACACACACTTAAGTTAAAATTTAGTGAAAATATATTTGAAAAAAAATATATTTCGTTAGTAAATCATTAAAATTATATTTTTACCCTTAATAGTAAATATTTTTTATCTTCCTTGATGTCACAGTAAAATGCTGATCTGTCCTAAAATCAATTCACGTCGCGGATGTTTCTTTCCCTTACCACAATCTAAACATCAAAGTTTTAAGATTTTCACTCAAAATATATTTAAATATCCTTAAAATAATATGATGAACAGTTCAGATTTTTTGTAACCTAACTATAGTTAGGTTATTGGAAAATTATAATTGCTCATTATAACAAGTGAAAGTGTGTGTATGTAAGATTTTATAATATTTTGAGTGTGCATAGCGTAATTAATTAAGAATGGATGGGTAACGCATAAATAAAGTGAAATGGTGTGGCATGTAGGTAATTATCCCTTAATTCTAATACTCATATATGTGCTGAGTTTGCTGACTATAAAAAATAAAATTAATTTTTATAATTAAAATTTATATTGAGTCAAAAAATAAATTTAAACTAAACGATTTTTTAGAGTGTTGCTGTTAAATATTTAACGAATGAGGTGGCGTGATGGACTGATTCGATAACTTTTCGTCGGCGAAATGATCGAAGAATTTGCCGACATAAAGCAGGAGAGCTGCTATCAGCCTTTGGAATTTTGATAGAGGGATTTTTCTCGGGTCGCTATTACGAGTTGCTGTCACCTTTTTTGCTCCTACTGATAGATACTGACAGTATTTCCATTGCCGCAAGCAAATATCTGATGCCAATAATTTTTTGCTGGGTTTTTTTTATATATTTCCTCACAGTTATTAAATTATTTTAAAAAAAAAAAAATACAGTTATTAAATTATTGGGTAAATTGAATCTGGGACCACCGCATTAGAATCTCATTACAAATTGATCATAATTTTTAAAAACATATAATTTGGACTCTGGCACGTTTCGTTAGAGTATATTTTTAAGATAATTTAAAATTTATGTGATGAAAAATTAAAATTAAAGATTATTTTAATATTATAATATAAAATAAAAAAATTTAATTATTAAAAATTATATTGAATATAACATAAAATTAAGTTTTTTATACAACATAACATAATACTAAAATAATATTAAATAAATATCTTTTAAATTAATTTTTAAGATTAAAATTTATGTAGGATGAAAAATAATGATGATTTTTAAAATTTTAATTTAGTATGATATGAAATAAAAATAAAGTATTAATAAAAATGTGGCCAAAGTTATAACAACACTGTAAGAATTACACAAATTTAAAAAAATGAAATTTGATTTTCTTTTAACACCTATGTTTTCATTGCTCAGTAAAAGTTTGAGATTTATAATTTTAAAATATTATGATTTAATTTCTTCTATCTCTTATTTTTCGAAAAAATTTAAAATTAAAATGTAAAAATACTAATATTTTAAAATTAAAAAATTAGTAATTAAAAATAATTTTGGAGTATACTGATAAAAAATTTAATAATTCTGTCTTTGTTCGGGCTAAATTATAGTTTTTTTATAATCTTGAGAAATGAAGCGATATTTTTAAAAAATCGATACTAATTTTTGATATACTTATGACCACAAGGCCTAAATGCAATTTACCCATTATCTGAATGATGTTAAAGGAGAATTACGTATGTGCTTTTAAAAAATATTTTTTTATTAATTAAATTTCTAAAATTAAATATTTTTATTTATAATTTTATATTTTAAATATGCAATTAAAACTTGTACTCCCATCAAATAGTGCATTTTATGAAGTAATATATGTAAATTTTAAAAATTAAATACTTAAAATTATTTTCTTTAAAGAAATATATATAATTCTTCCTAAAGGATTCATGTCATGATTGATTCGACAAGTTTTACGCTAGCTGTTGACTGCCTAACGCAACCCTTCGCGTTTCTCATCCGGGATTTGGGACCCGGCAACGACGCGTTATAGCTTACGCAGCCTCGAGAGCTCCCGGGGAATCCAAAAGCCTGCGAGACGGCGGATTCCCCACGCAACATTCCCAGGAAGGCAACGAGCGTTCCTACGGAAGAACAGAACTCGGAGGGATTGAGCACGTCGAGGACGTTCGGCAAATCATTCCCACAACACCATAACGTTCTTCAGTCAGCGCAGTGCACTTTCGAAGCGCTTGGTTGTTGTTGTTGTTGTTGTAAATATATATAATTCTTCCAAGAGAAAAATTTATATATAAGAAATTCTTGTCACCAAAATTATTATCATTTGAACCACTAACATGACCTGATAATTGAATTAGGATAAATTATGGCCAAGAGTTTTTGAGAGAGAAAAAAAAAAGAACTATGAGTGTGATAAGGGACCAGTGGAAAGAAAAAAAAAGCAAAAAATAGAGACTAAGAAAAAAATATTGAGATAAAATATCACTGAAAAAATCATAAGAATGACAATTTTGAAAGCAAATACGTGTCTATTATGAAAGACTTTATATGATATTCTGATACAATGTCGACATTCACTGGGTATGCCTACAGATCCCAAAAGTGTAAAAGACGACTGAGGTACTGTACAAAAAATCATAAGCCCAAAAAATAAGTTTAACAAGGGATAATTACCTGCATGCCACACCATTTCACTTTATTTATGCGTTACCCATTCATTCTTAGTTAATTACGCTATGCACACTCAAAATATTATAAAATCTTACATATACACATTTAAGTTAAAATTTAGTCAAAATCTATTTGAAAAAAAAATATTTTGTTAGTAAATCATTAAAATTATATTTTTACCCTTAATAGTACATATTTTTTTTCTTTCTCGATGTCATACTAAAGCGTTGATCTGTCCTAAAATCAATTCATATCGCGGATATTTCCTTCCCTTACCATAACCTAAACATCAAAGTTTTAAGATTTTCACTCAAAATATATTTAAATATCCTTAAAATAATATGATGAACGGTTCAGATTTTTTGTAACCTAACTATAATTAGGTTATTGGAAAATTATAATTACTCATTATAATGAAAACAAGTGAAAGTGTGTGTATGTAAGATTTTATAATGTTTTGAGTGTGCATAGCGTAATTAACTAAGAATGGATAGGTAACACATAAATAAAGTGAAATGGTGTAGCATGTAGGTAATTATCTCATTTATTTATTATTCTCTTTATATTATATCAAAATGTTATTATCATTATTATTTTCGTAATTTTTTTATTGTAAATGCTTTGTTAGCATATATACAATTGACCTATTGAGTCTAACGTGGTAGGTATTGTGTACAAAATCATGAGAACGACGAGAACAGTAGTTATGAGAAAATTTAGTTTTATATCGTTTTGTTCTTGCTTAGTAAAAACTCCGGCAGATCTAGGCTATCTGCTTATTCAACTTATTTAATTCAGTTCTAAATTATAGTCTTATTTGATCTATTTAATATTGCTTGAATTCTCCTCTATTAGCCTAATGTTTACACTTAGGTTCGGCGTTGAATTTCAGTTGTATACGTGGCATTTGAAAGTTTACTTTACTTATCATCGTGCATGATGTTTCGTTCATTAGTCGCGATATTTGACTGATTATACTTTGCTTTCGCAGGTCTCTAACCTTGGACACGATGCAGACATCATATCAAAAAGCATTAGGTGTAAGGCACAACGATTCTTAATATAAAACTATTAGGGACGAAACTTGTATTCTTCTTTCTTCTTCTTTTCTGTACGGGTCCTTTGACCAAATCTTCTTGAGCTTTAGTGAAACACTTTTCTCTTGACTCTCCGGTGGACGTAGGGGAAGCTATCTGTGAACTATTTTAAATCCTTGTATATTTTCCTGTATGATAACTATTTCTCTGACACTGAAGTTCTGGGGGGTAGAAACGTTACGTGCCGCTCCATCTCTCTCCGTCAACACGTAATTAATAAAAGCGTTACGTATAGAGTTGTCGCGTGTCACCTGTTCTCAAATCTCTTGACGTGTAAATCAACAGTACGCCGAAAACCCGCAAAAATCCGATGGGCATCAAATGAAACTCAGGGCGAGTTTTAAGAATAATTATCAGCGAGAGTGAAAAGCTGCATGCAAACGCTTCTCTATCAAATCATCGAAAGATCACATCTCGACATCTTGGTGGCAGGTTTGCTTCCAGCACGCTCATTCCTTGACGACGACGGCCCACCTAACTTTGGTGAATCAACACAAAAGCTTTTATTGTGCCAAAAACTTATAAAATTGACTGCAAATATAATAAAATGATCACATGCCTCCAACTTAATCTCAAATATTATTTGAATTTTAATTTATAACTCTAATAATTAAGAGAAGACTGTAATGCATATATGCACTCGAAGACGGTGAGGAGTGAAAATTTATAAATTTTTTTTTTGAGAAAAAACTTGTAGCTAGCGATGAGAATTTTGTATTAAAATTTGTTTGAGTTGGAGTAGTCTTGAAATGAGTCACCTTTCGAGAAGTACTCGAGTTATGCAGTTTTCAGTCAAGCTGGATAATACTTCTATAATTGGGACACACGGTGTTATGTGAGTGATCAAATTAATCAATTTAAAATCAATTGCATTTGACGTCTATAGAACCACCATTTGCTCTCATTCTTTTGTAAAAAATGAATAGATGATAGAACTCATCTTCAAGCATATTACCAAGAAACAAAACAACAACTAAGCGCCAATCCTACTCGGTGGGGTTAGTTATATAAATTATTTACTTTTATTATACTCTATCAATTGACAAAATCTAATCTAGGTCTAAGTCAGTAAGATGCTCTTTATAGTTTCTTGCTATGTCTTCTTTAGTTTTTCTCTTTCTCTTTGTATGTAGGCAAAATTTAATAACTTAATTTTTCTAACTGAAGCTTCAACCGGTCTACAATTTATATGTCCAAAATCATCTAAGCCGACTTTCTCTAAGTTTATCCTCAACTGGTGCAACATTAACTTTCTTGCGGATATACTCATTTCTCATTCTACTATTTCGTGTATATCTATACATCCACCTTAGCATCCTTATTTTTATAGTGCTTATTTTATTTATATGTTTCTTCTTTGCAGTTCAGTATTCAGCATCATATATTATTATTAGTCTTACTACAGTTTTTTAAAATTTACTCTTAAATCTCAATAATTTTTTTTTATTGTACAACACAATAGAAATATTTCTCTATTTTATCCATCTTGCTTAGATTTTGCTAATAATATTCTTATTTATTTCAATATTATTTTGTATCATTGATTTAATGTATCTAAAGTGCTCATTCTTCTTTACAATTTGATTACCAATTGCCACATCACCAATATAAGTATTTTTTTGATTAAATGTGCAATCTGCATATTCAATTTTTAATCTACTGAGATGAAAATCTTTAAATTTTAAATTATTTCTTCAAAGCTCGAGTTTCGCCTTGGCTCCCTCTTTAGTTTTATCAGCAAGGATAATATCATTCGTAAAAAGCGTATAACAAGGCATCTCATTTTAGATATGTCCAGTCAGAACTTTTATAGTCAAAATTAAAAGATACGAACATAAAGCTGAGCTTTGATATAATCTAACTGTAATAAAAAAATTTTTATTCAAACAATATAAATTAATTACGCGACTTAAAAAGTATTAGTAAAAATTCTCATTTTAATATGTGAAATCAAATTTTGTATATACTTCAATTCTATAAAAAAAAAAAATTTCACTAATCTCTATAACTCTTCTTTTAAATCGCCTGTGGCGCTGTTTTTTCATAGTTGAGAAGGTTTTCCACGCAAATAATCTGTGTTCATTGTTTTTCATTTCTTTCTAGTTCTAAGTCGGCTTTTCTAAAAGCTAGTTTGTGAGTCAACCCATCAACGAGTTAGTCGCCTCTTTGAATGGAGATATGATTCGTCCATCTTAAAGGGTACAGAATCATATATCAACAATGCAGTAGTAAATTTAGCTTTCTTACACGTAAACTTGTTCCAAATAGAAGCAATTCAACTCGAACTCATTCTCGTGTGTGCCAATAGGATTTGCATTGAGTCGATTCAGAGCGAATAGGCGGATCCCGATTTCAAAATTTTTTATTCAACCAAACTTACCTACCATCAATTCATGATTAAAGAAGATCCCATTGCTTCTCTTTCAAGCAATTTAAGGATAAAATGAAAGATAAGATGATTGACAAAAAGAATTATTATTGATCAACAAAGACCAATCACAGAAGCACTCAGCCTTAGGCACTAACTCAGCATCATTCGACATAATCAATCAATCGATATTTGTTCAAATTTTTCGATATTATCATCGTCATCAATAGCTTTACCTCTTAATTTATTTGATATCGATTCGGTGAAACATACAAATATATATATATTTGACGGCTGCGTGAGGAATCTTTTCATTATCTAAGTCGAAAACTTTAGCTAAATAAAGTTATGTGATGAATTAAAGAATGGGATGATAACTTTCATTAACTAAAATGAAATATTAAATTAATATCAAGTAAAGTGTGGTTAGCAGTTATGATCACTGAATTGGGAATATTTGATAAAAAATACTGTAAATTATTGATAAATTTCTACAATTTATCTGATTTATATCAAAAATTTAAAATAAAAATATTAGTGGAGAATTTCAAAAAATATGAATTAAAATATAATTATTAATAAATTGTAGTAATCTATAAGTAATTTGCTCCAAAAAAAATAATATATTGGATTAACTTATAGTAATATAATGAACAACTACAAAGTTTTTCTAAAAAACAACATAAATTTGATAAAAATAATTAGGATAAAATTAGGGTATAAACAAAAGCATCTCTCATGAGGTATGAAGATTGTGTGAGTTTACAATTGTTGTAAGCCATTTCATTCAGGTACTTTAAGTTCAGTTTTAATTTCACATAGGTTTTTTAAATTTTTTTAGGGTAAATTATACCCAAGTCCTTAAATTTAAGGCTTAATAACGCAGGTGCATATTTTTAAAATATAACATCGGGATCCTTGATTTTTAATAAATTATCAAATGAGTCTTTTTTGATTTTTTTATTATTAATTTTTTTTAAAAATTACCATTATACCCCCTCTCCCTCCTCCCATCTCTCTCTTTCCCTTCGATCCTTGCGCGTGCAAGGGACGGTCACGGCAGTCGGCGGGTCGCACGCTCAAGGGAGCAGGGAGGGCCGGGGCTGGTAACCCTCGCGCACGCGAGGGACGACCACGACCTTCGGCTGGTCGCATGCCCCGCGCGAGACTGCAGGAACGTAGGGACCGCGCATGCAATGATCTGCAGGAGAGAGAGGGGGGTATAATGGTAATTTTAAATTTTTTTTAATAATAAAAAATAAAAAGGACCCATTTAATATTTAATGAAAACTCAGGACCCCGATGTTTAATTCAAAAAACGTGAACCTGTGTATTATTAAGCCTTAAACTCAGAGACCTGGGTGTAATTTATCCTTTATTTTATTTGTTTTAAGGGTGCATCCAATAAAAATCCCTGAAGTTCTTTTTTTTTTTTATTGGAAATCCTTGAAATTCAGGTCACTCGCATATGTACATCCTCCAATAAGAATGATGTGATGACGCTAAAAACTGACTACTTTTGATCGCAAATTTTTCATTATTAGCATCAATTTATTGATAACAGAGGTCACCGATGAGAGTTTCATAATAGAGAAGAGGACGTTCAAAGAGGGGCCTCCTTCGTGACCAAAAGTTCATTGCTAATTTCAGACTCTTATTCATGAGCCGTGGGAGCACATAGAAGTGGAAGTTTGTCGGAACGAAGAAGCTCCCACTTTATCGGTGCTCGTCGAATTCTCAAAGCTCGACATACTCATACGTGTTTGTAAAGTATATATTATAATGCGGATTTATAGAAAGTAAAAAATATTGTTGTAGTCCTATGTTTGCTTATAATGCGCACTTATTTAAGGTAATTATCACACATTTTTTCATTTTTATTTTTCATTAAAAATGAAAAATAAGCAAAAATGTATCTCTTAAAAAGGTAATTTTAAGTTTATTTTGTTAACTTGTTAATAGAAGGGACAAGATTGATGCATTTAATAAACACAGAGACTTAAATGAAAGAATTTTAAATTATAGACTTATATGATATTACTGATTAACTTCAGGTACCTGGATGATATTTTTACACGTAAAACTTTAAATCACAGCTGAATGTTCAGATGCCTGGTCTCGTCCCCGCCGGAGAGCGCCAGCGTCGTCTCCGTCGACCTGCCGCCGTAGCTGACGGCCACCTTATACTCCCCCAGGAAGCCATGGAAGCTGTAAGTCCCACGCTCATCCGTCGTTTCCGCTCCCGTTTCCCTCGTTTCCCACTCCCCCAGGAGCCGGTCGACGACTTCGCCGGCCGGAAGGTTCCGGAGGTCGTCGCCGGTCAGGCACATCTGGTAGCACGTTCCGTCGGGATGAAGCGCCGTCCACAGCATGATGCCGTCGATCCCTGGGTGAGAGAACCCCTCCCTCAGAACATCTTCCAGGTACTTGGCCTGGTCTTCATTAAAAGTAATGTATTTCATTATAATTTGATTTATGAAATTTTTTTAACAAAAATTTCTCCTTGTAATGTACTACATAAATTATACTAAATACGTTGAAAAATAATATATAAAATAAAGGATAATTTACATCAAAGTCACTGAATTTAGCGAATAATATTAGACAGGACCACAAATTAAAATTGTTAACATGTGAATCCCCAAATAACATATAACATATAAACTATATTTTTAAAATTTTTTAAGGATAATTAACTACATGCCACACTATTTAGTTTTATTTATGTTTTATCCATCCATTCTTAATTAATTACACTATGCATACTCAAAACATTATAAAATCTTACATACACACATTTTAACTTATTTTTATTATATGAGTAATTATAATTTTTTAATAACCTAAGTATAGTTAGATTACAAAAAATCTGAGCCGTTCATCGTATTATTTTAAGGATATTTAAATATATTTTGAGTGAAAATCCTAAAACTTTAATGTTTAGGTGGCGGTAAAGGAAGGAGACATCCGCGATGTGAATTAATTTTAGGACAAATCAGCGCTTTTGTATGATTTTGAGGAAGAGAAAAATATGTACTATTAAGGGTAAAAATATAATTTTAATGATTTACTAACAGAATATTTTTTTTTTCAAATAGATTTTGATTAAGTTTTAACTCAAGTGTGTGTACATAAGATTTTGTAATGTTTTGAGTGTATATAGTGTAATTAACTAAGAATGGATGAGTAAAGAATAAATAAAACTAAATGGTGTGGCATGTAGGTAATTATCCTATTTTTTATTATAATGTTTTTTAAAATATGACTTTTACGCTTTTTTTTCTCTACTTTCCCATCATCTTTCTCTATCCCCCCGCCGTCTCCCTCCTCTAACTCCCGATCCCCCTCTCTCTTGAGAAGTTATTGGGTTCGGACGGCGCACCGTCCGGAACTTAATCAGAGGGCGCCACGTGTGCCATACAGCTGGGTCCGGGCACACGTGGCGCCCTCCGATTGGGCGTCCGGACGGTG
>JAEMOT010003481.1:479865-503721 GCA_019297695.1 Apostasia ramifera
GATCGGCTTAAAAAAATTTGAGATTTAATTCATTTTCGAGCCGACTTGAAAATGAATCGAAATCGGCTCGAAGTCGATTGGAATCGACTCGAGCCTGCTCGAAGTCGAACCCAATCGAACTCGAGTCCATCGAAATGTGATCAATTCGATTTCGAGTCGGTATTGGCTCGGCTCGAAATTCGGATCGGTAACAGCCATACATATTTTGCATGTTTAAGTTCCCTACTAAAATTCTGTAGATTTAGATTTCATCAACAATATTAACAAAATGTTGGGGTTTAGAAATTTTAAAATTGTAGTTTCATGAAAAATCTGAAATTATCTCATATTTAAAAAATGTTAAATATGATGCAAAAATAGTATGATAAATGTCATTTGTGTGCTATAGTAATTTACTTAGTTTACATTAAATTCTCTTCATTATTCATTTATTTTTTAGATATTATAGCAGGTGTTTTCAGGCTTTCAGTTAGTAGAAATAATTGATGCCTATAAAATGAATTAGCATTAAATTGAAGGCCTATGTGCCTTTTTTTTTAAATTATAAGAATATATCAAAAATAAGTTTTTAAGATATTTTGTAATTATCATTAATAGATTTCTACTTTTAACTTTGTTGCTTCTTCAAATATTTTTAAAAATTTTTATTTTAAAAATTTTTTAACAATAAAGTTTTATGTAACTTATAATTATTATATAAAATATTCAAAATAATAATTTTTGTTAGTATATAGAAAATATGTTATTTTAAAATTTGAAAAATATAATTAAGAATTAACTAAGAGGACTTTTAGAGAATTAATTTTTTTATGAAAAATTTACATTTATCACCCCAAAAAAATTTTTTTACAAGCGACTTCCCCTAAGTTAAATATTTATAAGTGGCATCTCCTAAGTTTAATATTTACAAACGTTGCTCTTTATTTTGAATGTGAATTTATAGGCAGTACCTTAACTCTAAGCTATTTTGAATATAAATTTATAGGAAATACTCTTACTCTAATTTCTATTTGGAGGTGCTTTATATAAATATTAAATTTAATGGTGCCACATGTAAATATTTAACATAAGGGTTGATGTATGTAAAAAAACTTTTTCGAGGATGAGAGACGTAAATTCCCCTTTCTTTACTCTGTTTGTCGTTGCTCTGTTTTCTTGCGCAAAACAGAGTTTGCTGCAGCGGTAAGAGAGAAACTTCACCTGCGTTTGCTGATCAAAGCTCTTGCTAACATCGACCTCCGTCAACCAAATCGGCAGATTCAGCGTCGCCAGCTTATCCAGAATGGCCCTCATCAACGGCAGATTAGGCCTCGAGAAATGGCCCTCGAGCCCAATCCCCTCCAGCTGCACGGCTCCTCCGGCGATCATCTCCTTAAGCCTCGCGACGTACAAATCCACCGTCGACTTCTCGTCGTCGCAGGTCTCCACCACGTTAAACTCGTTCATAAAAACGGCGGCGAGGGGGTCTGCGGCCGCCGCCGTTCGGAAGAACTCGGCGGAGGCGTTGGGCCCGAGCCGCCGCTCGTAGAAGTCGAAGTGGAGCATCTCGTTGCTGACGTCCCAGTGGACGAAGTCACCCCTGTACCGAGAGAGGAGGCTCCGGATCCGGGAGCCCACCGCCGACCGGAGCTCGCCGGCGGCGAGGCTCCGGACCCACGTGGGCGTGTAGGCGGGGTCCTCCCAGAAGATGTTGTGACCGCGCACAAGGATCTGGTTGGCGTGGACGAAGGCGAGGAGCTCGTCGGCGAGGGTGTAGTTGAGCTCGCCGGGCTCCGGCTCCGTCGCGTACCACTTGAGCTCGTTCTCGAACACCGCCGCGTTGAATCGGTCCAAGAACCATCGCTGCTGACACGGCAATTACATAAATTCACTGAAATCTGTCAATTTTATATAAAAAAAAGGGAAAAGTAAATATTATAATTATTCTTTAAAATATATAAGCAATTGAAACTGATTAAAAAATAATTAAATTTTATAATTTCTATAAAAAATAATCAGATAAATTTTTAAAAGAGGGATACAATTATAACAATTTTATAAATTTAAATATCAAAATTGAGATTTTTTAAAAATTTAAATAAATTTGTAATTTTTTCTAGACTTCAGGGGCTTGGATGCAATTTACTCTTTTAAAATTATGCTTAAAATCAAGAATACCAACTATTTGTTAGTGTTAAATATGAAAATTTAAAATTATTAGGTACTAAAAATCAAACCTGGTTTTCGTCTTCCAAAAAAAAAATCAAACCTGGTACTTTGAGTTACCGATGATGGTTTTGGATATTGCAGAGCCGAATGGGAAGTCCCTGGAGATCTGCTGAACGGCGACGGAAGCTCCGGCGAGGCGGTTGCCGCCGGAGTCCGAGACGTGGATTGCTACGGCGCGCTTTCTCTTCTGTGAGGAAGAAGGAAGATCGATCAGATATTGAGAAGGATCACTGCATTGAGCGAGAAGGAATATTTATAACTGTTCTTATGATTTCGCTCTGGTGCGTCTGCCATTGCTCAGCTGAGAAAGGTTGAAGGGAAGGGCTGGCAATCGATATATCTATCGGTCTGTTGCCGTCCGTGGGCTGGAGGAAGAAGAAGAAGAAGAATAGTTAGTCAATAAGGGGGAAAAGATTTAGGAGGGTTTAACTCAAGTTAATTAGGTCGAATACATAAGTCTAACGATTAAGCATCAAGTTAAAAGTTTAAGTTAGTGGTAACCGATAAGCGAGGTTAGAACTCGTTTATTATAATGACCTGTGGTCTAAGAGGGCAAAGTGATCGTCAGATGATGTTCCACGAAAATAGAATCAATTACAATTTTCTAGGTCATTAATGAGCGGTGAGAGAGGCACATGAATGAATTACCCTACATTAGAAAAAAAAAGTAAATTTTTGAGCTGTATAAATAAAAATACGATTGAAAATAATAGAGACATGCACCTTTTGAGGAAAAATTGTGAGGCTAGTAATAAAAAATTTTATAGTTAAGCGTAATTGAGCTGTAGTGATATTAAGATGGGAGATCTTCTTGGGATGAACTCAAGTCATGTAGTTTCCTAAAATTAAAACAAATATATCTCTACACTTACATGACTGGATGTTACATGCATAAACATCATAACTTGTTGAATATCTAATGTATAATAATATATAGCAATTTGTGCATATTTCTAACAATCAGCTAACTTTCCATCAAAAAAATAATCAGCTAATTGAAGTATAGACATTTCGATACATGCATCACAACATGTGTTGTGTCGTGCCTGTACTTCCTAGGTATTTTCATAATATTAAGCAAAATCTATAGTATATAATCACATAAAAATTTATTATATTATTTACCGTGCATGCACTAGGATAAAATATAGTTTACACGGCGCTATTATTAAAGCGGCTGAACAGTTAAAAGTTGAGCTGTCGTACTAAGTTGACTTTAGACGACGGTTGACTTACTTCCGTCTAATGTTCTTTACATAGCGGTTGACTAGTCAACCGCTAATCAACCGCCATCTAATGATATGGAATTAAATTTTTTATTTAAAAAATATAAATAAAAAGTATACATAAATTTAGTTTTAAGCTATGTATATAATAAAATTTTAGTATTAATATTTGTATATAATATAAAATTCAACCTCTATTTATTGTGAACTTAAATATTTTATAAAAAAAGAATATAAAATAAAAAGTATGATTATATTTTAGTATTAAGATTTGTATATAATATAAAATTCAATCTGCATTTAATGTGAATTTAAAATTTTTTTCATAAAAAATATCAAATTACATTGAAGATAAAACAGGCAACCCCTATTCTAATTGAGTACTATAGGCCAAGATCCCCCAAAACAAACTGTTGGAAAAAAATTATATTTTTTGATCTTGAGTATTGAAAATATTTGTATGTGGATCATAATTTACATGTCATGCATATAGAGAAAAATATTTATGATAGTGTTATTGGTACACTATTAAATATTTTTGAAAAAAGCAAAGATAATGTAAATGCACGATTAGATATGATTAGTATGAGAATTCGACAACTTGCTCCTAAGGTTCATTGTAGCCGAACATGTCTGTCACATGCTTGTTATTATTCAGAAAAGAGGAGAAGAAGCAATTCTGTAAGATTTTTTATGAGTTAAAAATGACTGAAAGTTATTCTTCAAATATGAAGTCATGTAA
Source organism: Apostasia ramifera (assembly GCA_019297695.1). Taxonomy (NCBI): domain Eukaryota; kingdom Viridiplantae; phylum Streptophyta; class Magnoliopsida; order Asparagales; family Orchidaceae; genus Apostasia; species Apostasia ramifera. The sequence continues at coordinate 484,042 of JAEMOT010003481.1, forward strand.
ATCTCAGTGAATTGAAATTAATTAATTTAAAATCGCATGATTGTCATATATTAACATAATAGTTATTACCTGTGGCTATCAGAGAAAGTTTGGATATCAAACTTCGCAGTGTAATAATGAGATTTTGTTTCTTCTTCAACTCCTTATGTGCAAAAATTGTAGATCCTCTTAAGTTAGATACTCTTCTGGTGGAGACACCACGATCGACCATCGATTCATTCCTGGCAGAGTTTACCGTCTACGACCAAGATCTAGCCACGCTGTTTTGATCTGGATCGATTGACTATTAGGACAGATTTGGAAAGATGGATGCTGCAGATCGTTGACTTAATGGATTGGAAATCTCTCATTCATTTTGATTAATTGGAGATTCCATTTTGAGATGATTTTATTTCTTGTATTTATTTTATATTAGTTATTTCTATTTCTGTGATTATTATATTAGGCATGTTATCTGATATTTTCTCATTTGTGTGAGAAATTTATTACATTATATATTTTTTCATTATTGAGTCAGTTTGTATGGGGGTCTATATAAACGCCTTCATATTACTCTTATTTTTCTAATGCTGAATGAATTTGACTTGTATTTTCCTTGGAATTATTTAATTCTGGAATGAATCGATATCATAGATAGGGAAGGGCTTGGGCCTTGGGTGAGAATCCCTAAACTCCACCCGCTCCAACTCTTTACTCCGGGTTCGATTTCATTCATTTTGCACCCCTAGCATTCACCCCGACTCATCCTCATCCACTCCGCCTGCTAGCCTACTCCAGTCCGACGTGATCGCGTCTCACGTCTACACATTACCGACGACTCGCGCCCGGCGCCCTTGCATGCGCTCGACGCCTGCCTGCGTGCCCCGCACCGTGAGACCCGCGACCGCGCTCGCCTCGCATCGTGCTCGCGACCTGCGCCTGCGCCCGGCCGGAGCTAGCGGCCCGACCTCGTCCTGCCCCCTCGCCCGTGTCCCGCCTGCGCGCCGCACGTGTGCTTGCACTCGTCTGAGCCCTATTTTTGGGGAAATTATATCGTGGTCCTTAGACTCTCTGATTTAAGTACGAATTTCAACAAAGCCTTTAACCTGGTTAAATCGAATAATCTGGATATTTTTTCTGCTCACTTGTGATTTGCTCGACCTTGTTCCACCTGTGCGACCTTTCATTATTGAGTGAATTTAAATTACTGTTGGTTAAATATTGTGAAATCCTTAATCCTGTTCCCCGTTTCTGATTTATTGAAAATCGAATTGCGCCCTAATCTGAATTGATAAATTTTCAATTACCTTCTATCTAATTTATTTAAAATTTTAAAAAAAATCAGTTTTGCGAGTTTTATTAATTTCTCAATCATTACAAAATTATTCTCTAATATTTTAGCATTAGTTTGTGAATAATCTACTTTATAAAATTACTGATCTCTAAACTGCATCGTCATTTATCTGTCCCACATCATCTTCAAATTATCATTATTGAGACACTTTGTGAGTTGGAGATATTTTTTTTACCTTTATTTTTTGATATTATAGTACACTTAACAGTTCATTTAGTAAGAGAAGTATAACTTTGTGGACCTATTTTTCTACGGTGGATGTATCCTTTCAAACGGTATATGAAAATGCTCAAATGATATGTTCGTAATCATTATAGACTAGAAAGATTGCATTATTGAGAATTATGTGGCGAAAAAGATCGTAAAATTTTGCAATTAATATTTACATGATGTTAACCCAATTAGAGTTTCTATTGATTGTACTGCAGTTGATAAATATGAGAGAGACATTACATCAGCGAAGTCTCATATTGTGGATATTAACATGTTAAGGCAGACACATTTGCATATTTTGTGTAATTCAGCGATTGTGGATCTATATATTGAAAAGCACAAAGAACAATTGCGAAGAAAAAATCCTTCATGTGCACGAAATGAAGTATAGATTCAGAATAAACATATTAAAGAGTTTATTGAATAGTTTAGATATATATCTACATTATTATATAGATCAGAAGGTGGTTGCTTCGATAAATCATTAAAATATTTATCATTTTTATCGAATCACAGTGTGGTGAAGTATGATAGATATATTATTAATGGATATTGACTTTTCACTAAAGATCGAGATAATAAGCGAGTTGTTCAGAATAGCGAAGTTTCTTTGATTGCTTAAATAATGTAAATATCAAGTAAAAAGGACAAAAATCCTTACATCGGCAATTTATACTATTATGATGTCATTGAAGAAATATGAGAACTGAATTATATTAATTTTTGAATCTTATTATTTAAATGTTCATAGGTAGATAGTAATAGTGAAAATAAAATTGATAAGATGAGTTTTACATTAGTCAATTTTAATCGAATTGATCATAAAGATGATTATTTCATTCTTGCAAATCAAGCTAAGCAAGTTTTCTATGTTGAAGATCTCAGTGATCCACAATGATCAGTTGTCCTCAATTATAACTCTAGATTCATTATAGATGAAGATGATCATGACATTACTCACCAAAAACTGTTTGGATTTACAAAGGGAATGCCTATGACTGTGTATGATAATTCTGATGAAGCTCCTACCTATTAAACTGAAGGTGAAGATGAGATTGAGGTAGTAAATAAGTCTGGAAAGAAATGAAAAATGAATAATTAAAAAGACTCAAGAAATAACAAATGGTAAATTTATAATTTAATCCATTTATTACAAATATTTTATTATATTTGTATTAATTTTTCTCTTGTAAAGAGCTTCTTTAAATTTATGTTAGTAATAAATTTGCAGATTGATAATGAACCAGTCCGAATCTTCGACTTAAAAAAAAAGAGGCTTGACTCAATTACTGAAATTAACAACAAATAAAAAGGATGAACATAAATTAACAATTAAGGTAGTCAATAATTTGCCAGTGCTTGGGAGAAACATAAACTAGTTGATGAGTTTTTTGGGACTAGTAGTTCGTCATAAAGCCCCTATCTTATGCATTAACTAGCGTGAAGTTCCAGAATCAAATAAACAAATAATACGAGAACAAATAATGATAAGGTATTTTCTTTATTTTTTAATTAAAAAGCATATGATTCATAAATAAATTTATTTTGTTTTTTTGTAGAATACATTTGATAGAGTGAACGAGCTGCATGATAAATTATTCATTTATATGAGAAAATTATGGAGGACATGAAAATCCTTTATGTATAAAAAATTTATCGAGCATAAAGATGAAGATGCTCGATATATCATTCCCGAGGAATATAATTTTATTTCTTAACAAGATTGAAATTTATTTGTCAACTTTATTTTTCTGAAGAATTTCAGGTAATTTTTTTTAACTTTATATCTGCTATTTGAAATAATTGTACATTAATATCTTATGTAGAATAAGAGTCGCGCATCTGTGAATAGAGCAAAGAGTCAAAAGTACTATCACACTGCCTCAAGAAAGTGGTTACGCAGGTTTAGAGCAGAAAATGGTAGATTAACATGCTAGTTTTATTTTTTAAATTTTTTTAACTTAAATATAATTATTTATATAAAGTTGTTTTGAAAAAAAAAATTTATAGCAAAAAGAAATTGGAACTCAGGATTCTATTTCTAGATCAGACTTATGACAAGTTGCACATAAAAGAAAAAATAGTCATTATATTAATGCAGTCTCTGAGGAATTAAGGACCAGGACTGTAAGTAATTTAAAGTTTGTATATTATACTTATTGTAAATTTATAATTTTATTATTTTATGTTAGCTACACAGGCTACCCAAGGCACGATTCACCCAGAAAGTAGAAATGATCTGTTTGCTATGACTTATGAGGAGGCAGAGCATCCTGAAAGAGTTAGAGTTGGAAGAAAATTTCAGACAATCTCTTTTTTTAAGGATAGTAGAAGAGAAAGATCGTTTAGCTCTACCACTGCTGCTGATATACAAAAGTTGGGAGAGAAAAATATTAAACAACAACAACATATCTCTCGCTTCGAGGAAGATATGACGTTATTAAAAGAAATAGTAATGAGAGGATATGAATCTACTCAGGCGAGTCCAATGACAAGCGTATCAGGTTATTTTATGGGAGGCAACCCAAGCCTCCCTACTGCATTAACTGAGGTATTATTTATACGTTATATATCTAAATAAAATTTTATTTATATTATAATTTTAATTATATTTTGTAAATTTATATCATAAGGAATGCATTACTTGATTGTTTCTGTAACTTCTAATAATGTAATCGCCCATGGGATGGTGGTGAATTCAATAGCTAGTTAATGATAGGACAACAATTGGTGAATCATTGGAACATATTATTCTTTGGCCCGCATGACATATTTTTCGCGATGATCATGTATAATACTTTGTTATAATGTTATACTTTTAAAATTTTCTTTGTTATTATTTTTTTATTTTTTTAAAGCGACCAAAAACTAAATCTATTAGAGCGCGTCATAATGAAAAATTACCAATAAATCAAAGTAAAAAAAGCCAGGTAAATAATATTATTTATTGTCATTTGCATTTATCATATATATGATTTATAGTTCTAACATATATAAATTACATACAGTAAAAATATCATATTTTTTTATCATTTCTAAAAAGATCGTTTAGCTCTATCACTGCTGTTGATATACAGAAGTTGGGAGAGAAAAATATTAAACAACAGCAACATATCTCTCGTCTCGAGGAAGATATGACGTTATTAAAAGAAATAGTAATGAGAGAATATGGATCTACTTAGGCGAGTTCAATAGCAAGCGTATCAGGTTATTTTATGGGAGGCAACCCAAGCCTCCCTCCTGCATTAATTGAGGTATTATTTATACGTTATATTTCTAAATAAAATTTTATTTATATTATAGTTTTGGTTATATTTTGTAAATTTATATCATAAGGAATGCATTACTTGATTGTTTCTGTAACTTCTAATAATGTGATCGCCCATGGGATGGTGGTGAATTCAGTAGCTCCTATTGTTGGCTAAGAGAACATATACAGTCCTCGTTGATCATGTAATTGATGAGTATACTAGACTCATTTTTCTAGTTAATGATAGGACAACTATTGGTGAATCATTGGAATATATTATTCCTTGGCCCGCATGGTATATTTTTTGCGATGATCAAGTATAATACTTTGTTATAATGTTATACTTTTAAAATTTTCTTTATTATTAATTTTTTATTTTTTACGACCAAAAACTAAATCTATTAGAGCGTGGCATAATGGAAAATTACCAGCAAGTCAAAGTAAAAAAGGTTAGGTAAATAATATTATTTATTATCATTTGCATTTATCATATATATAATTTATAGTTCTAACATATATAAATTACATACAGTAAAAAGATCACATTTTTTTATCATTTCTGAATAAGATATTAGAACACGCAATTCATACATTGACCAATAAGGTGTTGATGTATATTCTTATTTCTGCCGATATTTATGAGTATAATAAACAACTATTATTTGATGATAAAAAAACTTTAGAGCTTAGCACATTCGAAAAGATCGGCGAGTCGATGATAAGTGCTTACATTGAGTAAGTATATATATACACACATTATGTACATGCATTTAGATTTTAATTTTTTTTTTAATTTTATATTATTATATTTATATAGGTATTTATATAATCAAATAAAAACAGATAACAATTTGTGAGATAGATACTGGTTTGAGGATCCACAAAGCATTGGAGGTCTTATAAATGATAAGAACCAATGCGCCACAACATTGTGAAATAGAATAATAAAGCTAGACGAAATTCATTGATTATTATTTCTTATAATAGTGGGTAAGTTTCAACAAATTTTTTAAATATACTAAAATTTAATTTTTCAAGTATATTAAAATTTATAATTAATATTTAATTTTTTAATAGAGACTATTGGATGTTGGCTGCATTGAATCCATACAAATTATGCATAATGGATCCTGTCGGTCAGCCTTATCGCCAACAACTTAAATATGTCATTGTTCGGTAAGTAAATATTTAAATTTATATTTTTAATAAATAATTATTACTTTAATGTGTATAAATATTTTCTGAATTTTGACAGATCGATGATAAATTTTTGTATGATTCGTCTTCACAAAGACAAGACGACATTAAGGTTGGATATTACATACTCATGTATATACGCCACAATGTACTTGCAGACCTATCAGAAATACCTCTTACTTTACGTGGTTTAGCATATTTATTTCAATTTTTAATTTTATATGTTATTAACTAATTTAATTTTATACTTGCTGGAAAATAAGAGCGAGTTTAGTAATGACGAATTCAACAATGATATTCATGAGCCATTGACAGCATATATATGGGATGGATAGAAACTATGAGATGGTATAATATTTCAAAAAAATTCTTATTTTGATTATTTATGTGATAATTATAAAATCTTAATTGTTAATTTAATTTACAGGTGTATATCGTGGAGGTTGAAAAAATAACTACGAAGGCTCATATTTTATTTATAAACCAATATGTTATTAAAAATTATGTTTTTTGATTAAGATTTATTTTATGTAAATTTGTTTCATTAATTTTAAGTTTTATATGAGAGTAATTAATTTTTGTTTAATTTTGTGTCCCTTAAATTTAAAAGAAAGCAAGTAATTCTTATTTATTTCATGTTTGTATAATTTTGTAATAATAATTTTTTTTTATAGGAACAGAGCCTGAAGAATAAGATTCATCCTCCCTAATGAGAGTGAAGTGATTTTAAGCTTCGTAATATAATTATATAGATAATGAGTTTAAAGTTATAAATTTATATAATTTAATTTCAAAATACTGGCTGGATTGAATTAAGTTATAATATATCATTAAATTGTGATATGGTCCTGTGAATATATTTTTGTTGTAGTTAAATTATAATTTTATTATATTTCTAACTACTAGATGTATATTATTACTGTCTATGTATTAATTTTTGTTACTGAATAATTTTTAAATATAATGTATTATTTTATTAAAAAAAAATATTAATTTACTAGTTCATTCATGATCAACCATTGGTTCAATTAATTGTAGTGGAGGGAGAACCTGGAAGAAAATAATAGAAGTTTGAGAAGGAGAGTCGAGGACGAAGCCTCCCTTGAGGAAGGACCAGCAGCCATGCACGGCGATCGCAGTGCCGATACAATTTAGGGTTTTGCCATCGGCATTGAGCTTCGCCTTCACCGGAGTAGAGTTTGCTCCTCTTATGTTCTTTACCCAACCTGATAAAATGAAAAATTGCATATATATATATATATATATATATATATATATATATGCGAGTTGCACCCCTGAATTTTTTTTTATAATTCATAACTTTTTATTTTTTTCTAACTTATATTTCAGAATTTTATGAATTAAATATAAGCTAAATAAGAATTTAAATAATTAAATTAAAAAATTTAGATAACTAATATTTTTATTTTTTTATAAATTATTCAACATATAAATCATATAAATAAAATTCATATTGATGAGAACTCATTCAATTTAAAAAATTTATTTACGTATTTAATATTTAAATAAAAAAACTGTTACGTAGCTCTAATAAATAATCAATTGATTGATTATAATTTAGAGTTTTAATTCACTAAATTATTTAGTAGATTAACACTTAATTCATTAAATAATCTAATATATATTAAATTTTTAATTTGTTATTGACTAATTTATTAGTCAATTATTTGAGATATGCAGTAAAACTCTTAAATAAATTTTTTTTTATTTTAAGTAAAATATAATTCAAATTCTAATTTTTAACTCTTTAAAATAAACACTTCTAAAAATAAAATAAAAAAATATTATATAAAATTATTATCAATTTAAAAAATATATCAATTAATTATCACAATTTATATATAATTAAAATTTATGTAAGATTTTTTATGTTAATTTTATGTTAGTAATAATTTTAAAATTTTTATTATTTTTATAATTTAAATAATTTTAAATTTTTATAATTTATTATAAATAGTTTATTTGACCCTTTAAGAACTATATATATATATATATATATATATTTCAATGGTATTATATTTATATATTAATCCACTTCAAGTTTTATTTATATCTCTAGGCATATTTATTACATACCTACTGCAAAAATTTTAAAACATTTTTACTATACTAATAAGAAATTTATTATATGCCTATAAGTTACCCCAAAATATAACGTATGCCAATTAAAATTTTTTAATTATGTATATTAACTATTTATCAAGAAATTGAGAGAATGTATGTAATTATTTTGAAGAAAAGAACCCAAAATATATGTATAACAATTAACAACTAAAGCTTTCTGAAAATTTAAAATTGTGTAGATTTAAAATATTAACTTGCTCTCAAATATAAACATATATATATATATATATATATATATTAATAGTTTTATCATTATTTGTTTTTACTTCAAAATTAAATAATAAAAATGGAAATTAATTAATTAATTATAGGGAATTAATTAAAGAGATCTAGAGATGAAGAGGTACTGACATGAGAAGCTGTATCTGGTGGCGGCGGTGAGGTTGACGAGGACAAACGCCGGCGACGAACTCCCGGTCTCCGCCTTGTGAAGCTCCCCGGCGACGTCCTTCAGAACTCCGCCGCCGTACAGAGGAGGCTCAGGGCTGTGCTTGCACTAAAAGGAAACAATAAAAAAATAGACGAAACATTAAATTATATAGATATAGATATAATTAATTAATTAAATTATTAAATTATAAATTAATTATCCCAGAAAATCACGTGACACCATCTCTGCATCGTAAGGACAGCTATAAATAATACGAGTAACAAAACGCCAACTTGTGTGTTGTTCTTTTATATATATATATAAATATGAGACAAATTTTCAAACTAAAATGTAATAATTTGTAAAGAAATAGCACCAAAATATAATTACATTAGGCACGTGACACACAAAGCAAGTGCAAATCAAGCCATACATAAGTCAATGAAGAAAAAGAAAAATAGTTCAAATTTTCACATAAAAACTTTTGTAAATTGAGAAAATAAAAAGAAAAGTTCATATTTGTTATTTCTAAAGAAATTTTTTTATACAGACGTCACTCCCTAAATCAAATATTTACTAGTGACATCTCTTAGATCTAATATTTACAGACACCACCTTCTATTTTGAATGTAAATTTTCAAGCAACACCACCACTGTAACTTATTTTGAATATAAATTTACAGGCAGCAACTCTACACTAACTTCTGTTTAGGAGTGTTATATATAAATATTGAATTTAGAGGGTGCCATCTATACATACTTTTTTGAGAGTGATAAATGTAAATTTAAAAAAAAAAAAAAAACTCGAGCAAAATCTCTAGTAATATAATTTTTTTCTAAAGAGATTACAAAATTTTCTCGTCTCTTACTATAAATATAATTAATGATAACTATGTCGGTGAAGCAAATGAATGAGGTGTCAGTCAAAAAACGTTAAAGACACTTGTTATGGTTTCAACGGGCTTGTTTCTCAAACATCCTATTGGTGTAATCAATATCTTTCTCATAAAAAATTTTACACTATCGTTGGATGATTCTCTACAAGGAAGTATATTTTTTCTTATGTCCAATGTTAGGAGAAAGTATAATAATTCAAATAAACATCGAGAAGAAAAAATTAATTTCTCGCTAAAACTTATGAGTTAAGAGGCTTAAAGGAAGGTCAACCTTGTACTTATTTACTCTTTAGGCTTCGCTTTGCAAATGTGCTAGTGATCTCCATGTGAACAGCCGACCAACTTCCGAGTTAAACTCTAAACACTAATTTGCTTGTGACATAGAGATAAGATTACTAGATTAGCTTTGAATGAATCCTACACAGAGATACATGGCAATAAGAGGTTTAGTATTTATTACTTAACGAAAAAATACTCATTCTCAAATTCATACGAAACCAAAAGATTTTAGATTTAAATCACACCATCACTACAATTTTGAAATGAGGTGAGAAAATTTATGGCGTTAAAAAAAATAAACTATGTACGCATCCCGTTTTGGATCAACCCTACCCCGCACTCTCACAATATGTGAGGTGGGCTTGGCCCATTCAGACCCAATAATTGACACTACAAATTAATATATATATATATATATATATATATATATATAATTTAATTAATTTATATATAATGTAGGTACAATAAATGTAATATTTTTAATAAAATATTTAAAAAACTAATATCAAGATTATAGTACATAAAAAGACTGAATTTTAAGATTAAAATTATTATTAAATTGATAATGCATGCCATCATTTTTATTGTTATATATTACATAACTCGATACCCATTGCATTTACCCAACAAATACTGATAAAAAAAAGATAAAAATCAATTAGAAATTTTCAATTCAGAATGACGTCAGAGAGATAAAAATATTAATTTTTGATATCATTAATTTTTTCTGTATGTCAGTATGTCTGTCTGTATGTGATTATGTTTACTGTTATAATTTTGTTAATTCACATAAATATATATATATATAATATAATATAATATAAGAACATTTATACGATGGATATAAAAATTAAGCTAATTTATGAATTTTATCATAAATTTCAAAATATTACAGATATCACATTTAAAACAACTATTTTTTCGTTTTTCACATTCTGCGGTAAATTCTATCAGAAGATTTAACTATAGTTAAATTTCAATAAAATTTCAGCTATTGATCTCATCGTTTAATCATCGACCTTCATGTTAGGGCATCGCGGAGCTGCATTGGTTCCGGCGGCAGCATATTCATGCGAGGTGACAACATATTCTCGCGAGGCGACAGCGTATTCATGCAAGCATCATTCTGCTATTTGCATCTTCTTTTTATACGGGCATCATGAGCAAGCATCAGACCTTTCTGAGATTTAACTATAATTAAATCTTCTGATAAAATTTACTGCCGCATGTGAAAAATGAAAAAATAGCTATTTTAGATGTGATATTTGTAATATTTTGAGATTTATGATGAAGTACGTAAATCAGCCTAATTTTTGTGTCCACCATATAAATATTCTTATAATTAATATAATATAATTACCTCTGTATATGCAGAATAATCATACCTTGATACTCCTGCATTAGGATATAAAACAAATTAGAGCGAATCGATCTACAATGTATATTTTTAATTATTATATTTTATTTACATATAATATATATTAAATATTAATGATATTCTTGTAGCACAATAGGGAAGAAATTTATTAAGGTATAAATGAGTTTCAAATTCAAATTATAATATTATTATAAATTTTAAGTGAAATGTAAAAAATTATACGTGCCACAAGAAAATAAAAAAAATAAAAGTATTAAAAATTAATTTTAATATATATGTATATATATATATATATATTACATGTTTTTAACTATTATAGTTTTACAATTTTTTCCTTTAAGTGATTTTTAAAATTTCACTCAGCGCGTAAAGTAAAGCAAAAAAATATCTAAAGTTACAATTAAAAATTTAAGTAAAATTCTAAAAATTGAGAACAAGATATTATTGTAAGTAAATAACAGAAATAATTAAAATTCGAAATGGGGAAGAGAGGGAGAGAGAGAGAGAGAGAGAGAGAGAGAGAGAGAGAGAGAGAGTACCATTGTTAGCAACAGCAACAGCTACGATGAAGGCGAGGAGCAGCCACTGAAAATTAGCCCTTTCGATATGCCTGAAAACCCTCATTATGCAATTCCTCAAGGCCGAAGAGGAAAAAGGGTTGAGAGAGAGAGAGAGAGAGATTTCCGGCGAGGTGGAGGCTGAATGGGGCAAGCTCGTAAGCAAAAAGGAAGAAGGGGGGAAGGGAGAGGAAAAGGGTAGAAAAAGCCAAAAAAGATATAGATCACATGCAAGGAGATCACAACTCTGTTTCTTCCAAATCACATGCGCGGCCTTCATTTACCGAGAGAAGGAACGTCCCTAGCGGCGCATGCCTCATCCCCCTCGATCACGTGAGCTTCCTCCTGTCCCCAGCCAGAAGCCGTGAGTCGCTGTCGCGTGAAGCTCCAAGCGTTAATGGCGTATCTGCGACCTCTGTTTCCTTTCTTCTCGATTTTAATGGCGGCCAGAGGGGATTCTGATTCGTGTTGCTGTTGGGTTTATTTGCTTTCGCCCGATCCGTGGCCATGGGTTGCGTACTGGGTCTTGAAATAAATTATTAGGTGCTGACACGTCAATCAACCTGCGATTGGCACGTGGGTCCCTCCAGCACAGAATGGAAACGCCGTTGCATCATTGCATGCATATTTTCTCACTATTTTGTATTATTTTGGATCATTTTAAATTTTTTTATTACAATTTCACTTGATATATATATATATATCCTAATATAATAATTAATTTTATTTCATATAATTCATAATTTTTAATAAAAATTTTTCTATTTAAATTTAATTTTAATTTTATTAAATTAAGTCTAACAAATTAACAAATAAATTAACAAATAAATCCTAAATTGTTGCAGAAGGAGAATCTCTTCTTTGTTTTTTTATTTATAATTAATTATATTTTCTCATGTATTTCTTAATATGATTCGAAAAATATACTAGTGATTGCCACGGCTTCATAAGAACTTATATTATTCTATTTAAAAATTAGTTTCAGATTTGTAAAATTTTTAACATTTAGGTTACGCTTTATTTATTATTATTAAATTTTTAAAAATTTCAACTATACTCACCCCTTTTTCTCTCTCTTCACACTGGCAGGGGAGAGATAAGGGGTTATAAGTACAATTTTAAAAAATATAATAATAATAAAATTAAAAAAAAATTATATTATAATTTTAAAAATCAGAAAAATTTTTGAAAACATTAAACTGAATATTATTATATCCAAACTCAGAGAACCAAATATAATTTATTTAATTTTACTTAGAAGGCATTTGACTTATTATTATCTTGATGTTACAAAATATACTATATAAAATAAAAAATATTAATACAAAACTAAATATTATTCATAAAAAATATATAATTCCTTTTATCCAGTGTTGATATTTTATTACTTAACATTAATAATTTTTTATTTTATATATGTAAACAAATCAAGAGAAATAATCATAAAAATTTTATAAAATGATAAAAAATTATCATGAAACAATAAAAAAATGATGTGTAACTTTAAGAAAATGCCACTTCTTAAAAAAATATTTTTTCATTTTCAATATTTATCAATTACTAATAATATTAAACAAAGCACTCTTTTAACAGAGAAATCAAAGTGCGTGCATCAAATCAACCTAGATGCTAGTTTTTGCAGACCTACGTTTTATCCTAAAAATATCAATACATATAATAAAATAAAAACTTTTAAAATAATTTGATGAAACCCATTTGAAAGTACAGAACCTCATTTGATTCGTAATTTTTTTTGGACAAAAAAAAATTATAATTTTTATTAAAAAAATATATAAAATATAAAATACTTTAAATTCTAAGATTGATATTTACATTAGATTGTAAAATAAAATTAATTTTGATAATTAAAATTTATGTTGGACAAAAAATCTAACTCCAACCAAACAAGGCCCAAAAAAAAAAAATATTACATGAAATTGAATACTCTGCAAAGAACTAAAGAAAAGAATTTCATAAAAGAGAAATTCATATAACTAAATCCAACAAATTTGAAATTAAAGCACAAACATCCCTCACCCCACACAACAAACATGCATGTTTTTCTTACAACATTGATTTTTTTTTTAAAACTTCTTTTTATTTATTTACATAAACCAAGAATACCTTCATCATGCCTTTTTTTTGTATGAGGCAAAGGCAATGTGAGTGTAGAGTGTTCAAAGAAAATTTCTCACAAACCAAAGTCCACACCAATAAGTCATTATTTCCCTATTAATACAATTCCAAAGGACAACTTCCAACATAAATCATATCATCATAAAAATAAACAAACTAAAAGGGCCAATTTCATTAACTATTCAAATCAAATAAACTGCTATAAACAACAAAATCTACTTAATTCCCTCCAAAATCTGGATGAGAAGGGACAAGTTATCTGAATCAGGAGGTTAATTGGATCCTTCGATGTTAGACAATGATTTTCATTGCAGTGGGAACAGCTGCTCCGGCCATTTCGGGTAAACTCGCTTATACAGGCTCATGCATACTGTGTCATGCTGTTGAACAACACCACTGAACACACATTTCATTGAGCCTGTTAAACACAAGAACAGAAAAAAAAAAAAATCAATTTGAATTATGAAATATCATATAAATTTCTTTTGAGGGAAGTCTTAAAATTAAGGCATCGTACCGTGAGTACCAACGGAATCCTTAATCCTCCCACGGAGCCCACATTTGGTGTACAGCTCCACTGGCTAAAGAAAAGAGGAATTTTGGTTAAAATTATCATCATCAATAAATAGTATCAATGGTGTCTAGAAGCGCACTCAGAGATCTAAACAACCACAAAGCCTCAAATCCGACTTATTTAAAGAGTTGGCTATATGAATCTCTCTTTTCCATTTAACTCTATCTAAGAACATCAAACTCAAAGAAATAAATGCAAAATAATAATAATGATGATGTCGATGATGAACAATGTAAAAGTTTAACTTACCTTGAACCATCTAACATCCTCAGGGTTGTGAAACATGTACCTCACTGTAGCTTTTCTCTTTGAAACCCTCAGGGGATAACTGCACCCAGAAGATAATTCTAATAAAAATAAATGATTTATTACTAAAATATCTAAGGAAAAAACTACTCCAAGCAAAAAACAAGTCCAACCATACCAGATTGATGGTATGAATCAAAGTTGTTAGGCTTAAAATGAAAACTAAACATCACAATAAAAGAAAAATAATTGTGTAGCAATGCGAAGACAATTCCTGCACTGATAATTAGATTCAAGAAGTAAAGGATTCAAAACGTGTGCCCTACCAAATGACACTAATAATATATATACAATTATATATATATATATATGGAAAAAATAGGCAAAAATGACATGCTCATTCCTACCTAAGCCTGTTGCATAAATGATTATCATCTTTAGTTAGGGGACATTAGTTGTATATTTCACACTATGCAGTAAATGATAGTATTGGTTTTATGTGAGTGATAATTGGTTCTAGAGGCTCTTGAGGCAAACACCTACAAAGTCAATGACAATTAACAAGTAAATCCTTGAGTATGATGCTTACAAGCATAACCTATCAGTTACATTAGAGAAGATGCTTATCTTTCTATTCATGCGCTAGTGACTCGTATGCTCTTTTTTTTTTTCGAATTAATCTAAACTAGATTACAACAATAAGGATAAAAAGAAGGCAAAGCATTACAACTGAGAACCAGTAAAATAATTGTAAGTGTCTATCATGACATCATGGACCTTAATCATGATTCCATCCTAAAAAACATTGTTAATATTTCTTAGTGAGAAGATAACCCTTGCATACAGCAATTTAAAGTCAGAAGCAAAGCTCTACCATCTAAGCTACTTCTGAATTCTATGCTGGGCACAGGCTTGCGGATCCAATTGACCGAACTAGACCCAACCAACCAAAGCGTGAATTGTCATAAACGTCTTGTTTGGTTGGAGTACATTTTGGTAATGATTTATTTTTTTAAGATAAAAAAAAAATATTTTAATATTATGATATAAAATAAAAATATTTTATTATTGGAGATTATATTGGATGTAAAATAAAGTTGATTTTTTATTGAAGTATGTAAAAGATGTGAGATAAAACTATTTTTTAATATTGAAATTTATGTAGAATGTAAAATAAAATTAATTTTTAATATTTAAATTTATTGTGTAATGTGCAATAAATATGAAATATTTATAAAATTATTTTTAAAAGAGTTTGTGAGTTTTTTTGGGAACTAATCAAACGGGGCAAGGTAGGCCTTGTCTCTCATGTAGACCTGACCAAAATAACTAGACTACTAAATTAGGTTTGGATGGCAATAATGATTTTACTCAACCCAACCTGAGACTACATCTTTAGTCTAAGTGGATTAGCCTAATATATGGAAAAAGAACTTTTTCATTTCTATTCAATTGTTTAGGTTCTTAATAGACATAATAATTTGGATTGTGTAAATAAAAAAACCATTTTTATGTGTTAAGCAAGCAAAAAAGCCTACAAATATTCCATCCTAATTGGTTTGGCCCGACCCAACCTGACACCACTCAGTACGCTCGGGAAAAACATTAGACCAAAGTTAGAGAAGTATGGGATTCTGCAGGACTGATTTAAACCAACCCTACCTGCGTACTGACTAGGACTACTTGCAAATACGTTAACTAGCTCTATTCTTCACATGACTTGCATCAGAGATAAAGGGTCAACACAAACTAAAATACATGCTAACAGCAGCTATAGCATAGAGCAATTAAAGAACTTACCCAGTCAAAATAATTTTTTTAAGTATTATCCTGTAAGGATCAATACTTCTCAATGAACCGAGAGCAGCAACAGCAGGTACATCTCCTTGCTTGTTCTTCAAAACGATTAAGGGCAGGGTAGGGAAACTTATGGGTGCATATATGGATGCAATTGAAAAACGACCTGGGTGTAAAAATCTCTCCATTTTGTGCTTATCTGAGTTAATATTATCAGAAGAAAATACTGGCCTGTGAAAAAACGATCATTAGAATATGCAACTAGAATTGGAGAAAAGGCCCAATTACAGTAACAAAATGCCTGTGAACAAAGTGGGACAAATAAGAAGGTACCTTGCAACAAACTGGCGAAAACCAACATGGAAAGTGAAATTCTCCTTTGATTTTATGGGAGCATCATAAGAATCATGTTTTCTTATGCTGCAGTATACAAACACAAATTAATAGTACAAACAAGGAATTATCTTTTACTATATCAGCATTAATTTATAGAAGGGTCAACAGTTTGGAATTGAAGGGAGTTTACTAAAGACAAAAATGCAAAAGATCAATTTCACAGAGTTCGATTTCACTTAAAAGAACATAACGGTAGATGGTTAATTGTTTGGAGAAAAACTAATCTTTCACTTAACGAAGTGCCACAAAAAGAGAACTGCTTCATAGGTTTTTAGCTCAAATTTGAAACCTAAGACTTTAATCAGAGACATTAGTAGTTTCATAGCACTTCATTTCATTCAAAAGTGCACTCCACATCCAACCAAATTTTGAGCTATTACCTTCAAGAAATTGCAATAGCATAAATACAACCATAAAAGTAGAATTAATTATGCAACAAATAAACAGCCCCCTCACATAAAGAAATAACATACTTGACCTTAAAGTTGTGGGAGCAAAGCAAGCAACTTTTTAAACAATTACATTTAATTTCTACCAGAGGAGATGTTTGATCAAGGAATCAAATTTGAAGTCAAAGGGTTTGTTTCGTAAAGAGATCATTTGGTTATACCATGAAATTTGTGAGAATGCCTTGAGAAATGTGTATGATTAGAAATAAAATTAATGTTAAATTTGTATCGTATATGAAATAAAATTGATTGAAGTATTGAAAATGATGTAGGATGTGGGATAAATAAATTTTTTTAGTATTAAAACTTATGTAAGATATGGTAAAAATTAATTTAATATTATTCTTTATTTTTTATAATGAATAAAATATTTTGGTCTTTGACATGACCAAAATGATATAGGGACCAAACAGATCTTAATAGAAATTTAACATAAAGTCATTCTTGTTACAACAACTAAAAAAATATTTATAAGCATATTACAATAATTCCAGAACAAAAACAATAATGGTGAAATCAGTGTGAAAAGTGTTGACAACTATCACAAACATGCCATACAACCTTAAGATGGCTCTACAATCTCCTTTCCTGAGCAAGTCATAGAATCACCATCAAGACTACACCTACCAGTAGCATATCACGCTTGGATGTTTTATTTGACCAAGTTACGGTGAATAAATGATTCGTACTACATGTGTTAATTATTAGCTTCTTGGATGCACAGGCAACAACAGAACGTTTATGAGAGTTCATTTTTGTTGCAGGCAAGGGATCAGATAAAATTTAACTCTGTTTCCCCTTCTGAAGCCAGAGAGGATAATGATGATCATTCTTATTTCCCCAACAATAAGAATATGGAAGCCATAGTCGCAAGCAGTACCAACAGAACAAAAAACAAACAGCTAAATGCTAGATACACATTCAGTACCTAAAGTGAAGGACAGACATTTTTGACTCGTGCTGCAGAAGGCCACAAGCAACCACCGGTAACTTTTGCGACAAGTGACACAATTTGGAGGCTACATCAACTGGCACATCCTTTATATGAAGTCTCACATATGATCCAACTTGCGCCACACCATTAACCTGATCATGATCGGTCTCTCCAAGTTTTGCAAGGACATGATTTTGGGTTCTTGCAAAATTATCGAAATTAAAAATTCTAGCATACTCAGCAGGCAAAGATTCCTGTCATTGCCAACAAACCATAAGAACTTAAAGCAAGATTGGATAAAAGATTAAAAAAGAAAGAAAAGCTGACTTGAGGATCCCATGAAGACGTCCTAAAGGACTTGAGACCTCTAAATCTGGCAAAACGCCTTTTAGCTGGAACATCTAATGGAGTATCCACTTCATCTGGAAACTCTAATAAACATAAAAAAAGAAGTCAATAGAAGATGAACCTAACTGAAAAAGATAAATCCGAGAAATTACAGAACCATCCAAGTTTCAGCTGACATATATATGCAATGAGTATAATTGTCCCTCTTGAAACCAAAGAGACGACAGATTAAGTGGAGCATTTCCACAGGGATGGAAAGAATGAAACCAAATCTTATGCAGGCAATAAGACAAAAGAACAAGTCATAACAAGATGGAAACCGTCTCAAATTAGTTATTAGAATTGCTAAAATTCAATGATCATATTAAGTGGGAAAGAGTAATTAGACAGTAGCTGGAGCATATGATCTGCCAAAACATCACCAAAAAACACATTCACTGCATGGACTATATCAAAGTAAATACCAAAAGAACATTCCCGAAAGTTGGTACAAATTCACAAACAGAATATTCAAGTACCACAAATTGTACCTGTGTAAACATACCATCAAGTATTAAGTACATAACATGGTGGGGACACCACGATCGACTGTCGATTCATTCTTGACAGAGTTCACCGTCGACGGCCGAGATCTAACCATACTGCTTCGATCTGGATTGACTGACTATTAGGACGGATTTGGAAAGATGGATGTTGCGGATCGCTGACTCGATGAATTGAAAATTTTTTATTCATTCTGATTGATTGGAGATTCCATTTTGGAATGTTTTATTTTTCGCATTTATTTATATTAGTTATTTCTATTTCGGTGATCATTATTTTAGGCATGTTATCTAGTATTTCCTTGTTTGTGTGAGAAATTTATTACATTACGTATTTTTCTTTATTGAGTCAGTCTGTATGGAGGCCTATATAAACGCCTCCCTATTACTCTTATTTTTCTTAATGCTGAATAAATTTGACTTGAGTTTTTCCTTGGAGATTATTTGATTCTAGAATGAATCGATATCCTGGATAAAGAAGGGCTTGGGCCTTGGGTGAGAATCCCAAAACTCCACCCGCTCTAACTCTTCACTCCGGGTTCGATTCCATTCATCTTGCACCCTCAGCATTCATCTTGACTCATCCTCATCCACTCTGCCTGCTTGTTTGCGTTCTTAGATCTAGCTCGCCGGTTCGACG
>JAEMOT010003481.1:509484-537253 GCA_019297695.1 Apostasia ramifera
CCAGCGCACACGCGCACCCACGCGCCCGTTTCTCGAGCCCGAACGCCGACCTCATCCTATTTGAGAGATTACATTTTGGTCCCTGAGTTTTCTGGTTCAGGTACGAATTTCAACAAAACCTTTAATCTGGNATTTCTATTTCGGTGATTATTATTTTAGGCATATTATCTAATATTTCCTTGTTTGTGTGAGAAATTTATTACATTACGTATTTTTCTTTATTGAGTCAGTCTGTATGAGGCTTATATAAACGCCTCCCTATTACTCTTATTTTTCTTAATGCTGAATAAATTTGAATTGTGTTTTCCCTTGGAGATTATTTGATTCTGGAATGAATCGATATCCTGGATAGAGAAAGGCTTAGACTTTGGGTGAGAATCCCAAAACTCCACCCGCTCTAGCTCTTCACTCCGGGTTCGATTCCATTAATCTTGCACCCTCAGCATTCATCTCGACTCATCCTCATCTACTTTGCCTGCTTGTTTGCGTTCTTAGATCTAGCTCACCGGTTCGACGTGATCACGTTGTCAGGTTTCCACATCACCGACGACGCGCCAGCGCCGACTACGGTGACGCGAGTACACGGCTCCGCTCGCCGCCACCGATCGCGCTCAGTCTGCTGCCCCACGCGCCCCTCAGCGCACGCGGACCCGCCGCCCTACGCGGATTNAGTTGTGATTTTCAATTACTGTTGGTTAAATATTGTGAGATCCCTAATCCTATTCCCCGTTTCTGACTTGTTGACAACCGGATTGCGCCCTAATTTGAATTTGTAATTTCTCAATTACCTTCGATCTAATTTATTTAAAATTTTAAAAGTAATTGATTTTGCGAGCTTAATTTCTGTCATCACAAATTATTCTCTGATATTCAAGCATTAGTTTGTGAAAATTTGCTTTATAAAATTGTTGATCTCTAAACAGCATCGTCATTCATCCGTCCCGCATCATAATAAATACCAAAAGATAGGCAACATAAAGATCATAAAAAAGGCCTCGAGCTAAGCACAACTGAGGGAGGCTTATAAAATGCTTGCTCTTCATGATAACTTGATCACCAATTATTATATTGCAAAAGTGCTTTTTTTTCCTAAATTTGCATTCTATAAATTCAATTTCTAATTTACTAAAACGAAAATATTTAAACTCTAAAGTATTCCTTCATAACTCGAATTTCGCCTTAATCCTATCCAAGTTTTATCAATATGGAGAATATTATCAACTAAAAGTACACACCAAGACACCTCATCTTGAATGTATCAAGCCAGAACTTTAATGACTAATGCAAAAAGACAAACTTGAAGTAGAGCTTTGGTGTAATTCAACTATAACAAAAAAATCCTTAATCAAATCTTCTTATGTCTGAATATAAATAATAATTTTTTTATATATATTTTTAATAATTTGAATATAATAAATACAAACCTTTTGCTTTTATAAAGCTCTTTAAAATACTTTTCTTACGACTTTATCATAATTTTTTTGTAAATTAATATAAATCAAATGCAAATTTCCATTATTTTTCTAAATTTCTCTATTAAATCTTTCAATAAATAAATAACTTTCATAATAAATTTACATGATATAAAATCAAATTGATTCTGTGATTTTTCATTATCATGATGTAATTATTGCTTGATCACCTTCTTCTAAAATTTTAAAATATAACTCATTTAATTTAATTTTCCAAAGTTGATATAATCCTATATGTTTTTATTTTTGTAAATAGGTACTAATGTATTCCTTCTCCATTCTTTTGACATCTTTTTATTCTTTAAAATCATATTAACAACTTAATAAGTTAAAAAACTCTTTCATCTCCCATATATTTTAAAGCATCTATTGGAATATCATTCGGTCTTACTTTTTTCTGTATTTTATCTAACTTGAAGCTTCACAAACTTCAATTTTACCAATACGCTGGATATAAAATAATTTTTACTTTATTTTAGATGCTGAATTCAATAATATCAATTGTATTATCATAATCTTCATTAAAAAGCTTTTGAAAATGACTCATCCATCTACATTAGATTTTTTCTTTCTTAAAAAGAACCTTTTAATCTTTATTTTTAATACATTTTATTTGAGTCAAGTTATTAGTTTTTCTTTTATTTTATCAATCCTGTATGTCTTACTCGTTCTTTAACATCTAGCTTCTTATACAGAACCTGAAAAGCCACATTTTTTGCATTATAAACTACTTTTTTAGACTCTTGACAAGTCACTTTATATTTTTCTCAATTTTCTTTATTATTACATTTAAACTAGTCATTAAAATGGATTTTCTTTCTTTAATATTTTGTTATAGAATTGCTCTCTGCTACTAAGCATCTTTATTATTTGAAGTCATTTTTTTAGATCCTCTAAGCACATTCTTTGTCATCTTATGGATACAGTTAACAACCATTAACTACATAAAATTAGTTTCCTCTTCGATGTGCATTGCCTAAGTTTTAGAATATTTTTCTTAAAGATACATCTATTCTCATTCTTGAGATTCCACCGAGTTGGAGAATGACTTCTTTTCCAACTCTTTATCTTGAAATCTAAAATTATTAGTCGATGTTAAGTAATTAAACATTCACTTGGAATGATTTTATGATCTTACAATCTTCACAATCGAAACGATCTTATTTTTTTTACAAGAAAGTAATCAATCTGTCTTTAAATTCCACAGCAATACTTTCAATATATCCATTTAGATCTCCTCTGATAAATATTTTTTTCCTAAAGTATTATTTATATTAACTTTTCTAAATCATTTCAAAATTTTTCCTTTATATTTGCATCCAAACCTATTTGAAAACATACACTTACAATATAGTCATTCCACTGATTATAATTTTTAAAGTTATAATTTTATCTTCATTTTTTTTAACTTCTACTACATGATTCTTCAAGTTTTTGTCCAGAATTGACTCACTCTATTTCTAGTTTTATTCTTAACAAAATACTAAAGCTTGAAATTTAAGCAATGTTAAATAAAAAAATCTCTTCATGCAATGGTTTCAAGAATGTCTCACAATACCAGTAATCTTTTGTTCACTAATTCTAGTAGATGCAAGGAAAGACGCTAACAGTATACGTAGGTTTTTAAGAATTGTACAACAGTAAAGAACACTATTGACCAATATCACGATGAGGATAGCCCGGCTGTCATCTATATAAGAAAACCCTTTATGGTCATTGGAGGATGCTGAAAGTTTTGGAAGCAAGTATATCAAAGAATTTTTTCTCCAAGCAAACACAGAATACAAGTGCAAACATCAAAATCATATTATTTCACTATCATATCAAATAGCAATAACAAATATCTTCTAGCAAAATTTCTTTGGTTTATTTATAATTCAAAACCTTTTGTCATTCCATTTCAAATCTGGATACTATGTCCTTGTCATCCTTACAGCATTTAAACCGGATTGAGATAATTGACGTCAGCTACTGCTAAAAGTACTCTGAGTATGACATGCAATGGACAAGTATGATGCGGTAGGCTGCTATCATGCCATGATGACCAGTATAATGCATTAATTAACCAGCAGAATTCATTTTGTAGCGAATACAATTAAGGAAACCTCATTCCATCTAAAAGCACAAGACACATCAGTAAATTTCCTATGTTCTAACATTCTCCAGTATTAACATTTTACCACACAGGTACTTAAAGATACCAACAATGTACACAGTATTCCCACATGAAAAGAAACACTTACCTTCATCTACTCCACTAGCCTCTTTGATTTTCTTTATCTCTGCCTCTATCTGCTCTCTTGTGAAATCCTCTTCATCCTAAATTTGATAAATTCATAATAAAGAATTCATAGAGGAACCTCAATATGTCAATATACATAATCATCCAAACTCAAGTTGACTTAGCAGAAACCTGAATTCCATTTAAAATAGTTCAAAAGATATATGACACCACATGGAGTAACACAAAAAAATGCAAGATTTTCATCAAGAAAAAGTATGCAAAAAGGTTTAGTAAATATGTGAAAGGAAAAGGAAAACTCTCATTCAAACTTTAAAAACTTAATCCAATCTAGATTATCCTTATGAAATTACATTATATTAATGGTCAAATTTTTAAAGGAACCCCAAAAAACAAATCAAGAGGAACCAGTACTTAAAAACACTTACAGCCATTTCAGTATCTCCCTCTGTTTCTTCATCGAAACTTCCAATGTTGGCATGCACATTTTCATCTTCTGATTGATCGGATCCTTCTTGCAGGGTGTAGTCTTTCTGTCCATCCAACACCATCCCATCACTACCCTCAATGCTACCATCAGAAACCTCATCATCTGTACCCTCAAATATCCAAGCAGCCTGCAAACTATGTTGTCAAAGAGTGGACCAACAAAGAGAAGGAACACTTCAACGAACAAATGAAAACCTGATAGTCTGATGTCCCTGGAGGAAGCTTCCTTCTTTTCAACTTTCGTCTTTCATTGTTTGCACCAGCTTCAGCCATATCTGCCTCTGTCGGCCAAGTCTAATTGATGAGCAGATGCACAGTTAATTGGTAACTAACATAAAAAAAAACCTCATTAAATCATATATACATCAAGAATAAAGTAACTAATTTTAATGTCGGAGCTGATTTTAGTCATATTCCCACCTATGAAGCATCGATACTTCGTGAAGCCTAACATATCCGTATCGTATATATATCGAACACTGAAACTCCCGATACTCCACCTACACATTCTATACTTCACGCAACGTATTAATTTTTATTTTTAATTTTTAAAAATTCAATACCTACGAGATACTTGCCCAATACTTGTTTGATACCTATTGATAATTCCTGATATTTCTAATTAGAGAAAAAATATTAAAATAGTTGGCCTAGCCCAAACGATAAGAAATTAAAAAAATCTCATACATAAAATACAACTCATGCATATTCTCAAATATTAAAATTGAGAGATACACTAAGCTTACGCAACTGGGATCACAAAAAGCTTCAAATACATTAGTGTTTCGCAATAGAAAAAAGATTTGGTTTCACACACACTACTCTATTTGATTTTTCTACCTTAACTGATACCGCCTTTACTTCTGTTGAACATGAATTATCTTTTTACCTTGATCAAGCTTATATTGCGAAAAAAATGAAACTTTGGCCATTTATTTTATCTATTTATATAGTTAGAAACTCGAAGAATGGAGAGCATCTATTTAATTTGATCAGATCAGTATATCTAAGTTTATGTTACAACATCTGTATTATTATTAATTATATCTCGTATGCAACGAGGTAATTGATTTAAATCGGATTAAATTAAAATTGAGACTAATCTACTGATATATATTTAAATTCCCATCCCACTTAGATAATCTGTGAAAGTTGGGAAACAATTAAACAAAATTTATAACATTATTTTAATTTAAGATTTTTTAAAATTCAATAATTATTGAAGAATGTCTTTATTTTTTCAAGTTCAATTGTCCATAATATTTTTTTTAGTAATATTAAAAATATTACTAAAAAATATAATTAATTTGAAGAAAATTTAAATTTTTTTTTTGAAATTATAGCAATAAGATGTATAAGTCATTATGACTACCATAGATCTACATCTTAAATATAAAAAAATGATATATTATACACACATGTACAACAACCATATTTTGACGTATTCGTATCCTACTTTTTGTAACTGTGGCGTATCATTGTAGTATTCATGCTTATAGACTCCTACTGTATAAGATACTTTGTACAAGAGCTATTAAAAGGAATCACAAAGCAAACCTGCTCTCCGGCTAAAGGGTTAGGAACATTTTCAACCACCAGAGGTTCTTGTGTTGAGGCATCAGGGTTTAATGTGCAAACAACCTAAATATGCATGAGCAAACACTTTAATACGTAAAATATGCATTAAAATATTCATTTTAGCATATCAAATAAAGCAACAAGCTAGGACGCATCACTCATGAATGACAAATATGTTATACCTGGATACCATTCAAATGATCCAAGTCCATTGAATAAGAATCTTTTCTTTCATTCAAAGGAAATGGATCCTTGAGAATATCAATTTTGTCCAACTGAAAATCCCCTCCACCAGAAACATGAACCTAAAAGAAAGGGGAAGAAAAATGTAAAAGTAACAGAATGTATTGGGAGTAACAGGGATGTAATTAGGAAAAGAATCTCACAAGCTGGTTCACAGAAAGATTGTGAGAGCACACAAAGCCAGATAAAAGCAATGTACATTTGCCAGGCATGGTATGATCTGCAGCTAGACCAACCTAACCATTTGGAAAATTAACTTTTAAGGAATGCAAAGTCCAGTCGTATATCTCAAAAAAGAAAATTACATAATCTGCCGACAGACAGACATTCCAAGCATTTGTATACTATAATAGTATTCCACATTAACAAAGCAAAACTTGCAAGACTATCTTTAAGCAAAAACTTAAACAGTCAGTTTTTATGCCACATCTTTTACAAAAGCATTCTGTACTTGAGGTTACTTTTACGATACCGTTACGTATCATCCAATTTACTCGCAATCAAATCAAAAAGACAAAATATTCTTCACTCTTGGATTGTTCTCCAGGTTTAATGTTCATATTTATGCCACCCAAAATATCATTCTCCCAAGTAAAAGAGGGAATTACATATATTCCCAAAGAAATAGGCAAATTGCATTTTAGACAACCAAATACCTATTGATATGCCACAAACAAATTGCAAAAATCACAGATTTGCTAACTCTGTTATCCGACAATATCTTTTCTACTAATTAGAAAACAACCATAGTTGCATAAATATAACCCAACCTGCACATAAAGAATGATGGAGAGAAAGAGAGGTAGGAGATTGAGAAAGATGAGAAGATAGGGAGGAAGTAAAAAGAGGGGGAGAGGAGAGAGAAAGATTGAGTAGAGGGAGAGGGGTGGGACGGAACGGAAGATGGGCAAAGACTGAAAAGAGAGGGAGAGGTGGAAAGCAGAGGAAGGGAAATGAGAGATTCTGGACAGTCTGATGTGGAGGAAAGCTATCAGGCTGATCAAGGAAAAGTGGACCGTTGGTGCTCTAGGACCATAAATTTATTAGGACTATGGACTCAAATACCAATTGACTTATGATGGGGAAGGGAAAGTAAGTTGAAGGGGAATTCAATGGGTTAACTCGCCGTAATTTCTAGAACTTAATCAAAGTTTTCTATAAAGGATACCTACTGCTTAGTATTAAATGTATGAAAATGGTTTAATCCAAAGTAACCAAGTTTAAATGCAATTACGAAATGTACATGCCATGCAAGCAAGATCAGAAAAACTATAACCTATACAAAACATAGAATATAACAAATCACATGAAATGCTTGAGAACATTTAAAGAGATTTTCATGATATAATTCAAGAATCCCAATGATAATAAAATATAGCTTCGTTAACATTTATAAGGAGAAAAAGATCAAAATTAAATTAGTTGGGGCTTTAGAACCATCACTTCAAACATGCTATAAATACAATTCTCTTTAAAGTCCAGAGCAACAAGATTAGCAACTTTTATTTATCTCTATAAAGGGAATAACATGAAGAGATGGTTTGGACATTAAAAAGGCAACATTCATAAACAATCATGTGATGGTCAAATTAACCCATCCAAGAGAACAATAAAATGTTGTGCAAAACATATAATCAACATAAGCAATAACAAGTCAAAACAATCAAACAGTAATTGAATGCCAAAAGACAGCGCCAGCTGAATAACAATTAACAAAATGTACATTATGAACTACTTAATTTACCACATATAACCAAACATAACCTGGGTTTGGAAGCAGACACTAATTTTAGTTTAGCATTTATTTTCTGAAAATAATCTTATACATGAATTTTTGTATGATAGGAAATAAAAATATATTCTTATTGGGCAATTATATAAATACCACTAAAATTTAGCTATTTTGTATATTTGACACCCAAATCTTTAATATTATATATTCACCACAAAAATCATATGAAGATTTAAAACCTTTATTTCATACATGCCACAACTTCATAGAACGAGTTGTGCACGAGTTGTAATTTTCATATGATTTTTGTAAACTATACGTAATATTAAAAATTTGAGGGTCAAAAATATAAAATAATTAGATTTTAATGGCATACATGTAATTTTCCCTTTTTTATTTTGAGAAGTCGGTGGGATTTGAATAAGAGTTACTTATTTGTTTTAAATTTTGATTTGAAATATAGTTAATTTTGGTATTAGAAGTAACATACGAAGTGACATGTCACGTTAATTTTAATTGAGTTAAAGGGAGTTACCGAACACGCCAAAATTAAACCCTTCAGAGCTAACAATCATCACCTCAAACACGCTATAATACAGTTCTCTTTCACATTCAACGTGTTAATATTATTAGCATGATTACCAATTACTTGTAATTGTCACTATACAGGGAATAAGTTGAAGTGAAATGTTAGCCACTTAAAATAAAGCATTCATAAACAGTCATGTGATGGTCAAGTAAACTCCAGTAAGCTCCACTAAAACAGCCTAAAATTGATGTTTCCATCTAAGTAAACCAACTGGACGGCAATCCAGTAAGCTCCACTGCCTATACTGAAATACATGTGGAAAATAATCTTACTCAAATGATTGTATCCTATAATTCAAGAATTCATACCAAAATAATATCAAAAAGAGCTGCTGGCAAACTTACTATTCAGTATTTCTCATATTCAGGGAAATATTAGTAACATTTAATCACTGATTCATATAATAGAATAATAAACTGCTTGCAAGACTGGAAATGTTTGACAGGTATTGTAGTGCTCCAGACAAAAAGAGTTGAAAGAATCACTGGTAATTACAAAGGAGCTCATTACATGCATGCATTAATATCTAAACCTTCACAAGCATGAACAGTTTGAGGAGTTAGTTTCAGCATATTAACAGTGAAATGCAGGATATCAAGCAATTCCAAGCTGCAAATGTGGCAGTTCATATTTAACATTATTGAATCACATTCCGTATGTATTCCTATTGTTCAATTCAGGTATTCCTATTGTTCAATTCAGGTATTCCTATTGTTCAATTCAGAATAAGCTACTAATACATAGCGACAATAGATCTGACCTCAATCACTCTTTTCATACTGCATGGATCAAACTTACCTCATGAGCCATAAGATAGGGTCTCTGGCTTCTCCAATGAGGAACTGAAAGGTGGTGTTCCTTGAAAACCCACATGAACTGTAAAAAAAGTGTGAAGGCATATACAACAACCTCATTGAGAATCATGAATGAGAAAGTACAGAATAGACTGCTCTCAGATAACACTCCAAACTTTTGCAGTGAAGCAAATACCTTGTGCAAGTCATCCGTTGTGTCTGCTGGATAAAATCTACAATCCTCAGGCAATTGAGAACTAACACATGAAATTGCAGTCTTCTTGACATCCTGTTTCTCTCTGATGCCAGCAGGAAGATCCTAACGTAGAGAAAAAAAATATTACGCCTCTAACTGCCTCAAAAAACGATGAGTCGAAATTGATTCTGGCACAAAAGGACAAATGATGTGCCGGTAGTCACAAACCCGAATCAGGACAGCAGTACTAGGAAAACCAATGGCTCTGAAAACAGAGAGGCACTGAATCCCGAACGAATCGATCAGAACGCTAGGCTCACAGCCATCATCTAAAGAGTTAGCAGATACTACAAAAGCTAAGAGATCTGCAACCTAGATAGAACAATATTCAATGAGTAGGTAATTAAAATGTTTTGGTCAGAGGAAGAATTTATATAGCATTTCAAACAAAATATACCTTTGCCATCTCCATGCAAGATAACAAGTCCCCATGCGGAGCTATCAACACCTTGCAAAATAGAAAAAAATTAGGAACAAATGGTCACTAAAATAACCGTCATTATATTCAAGAAAAAGACAATATCAAGCTTATCTGACAGCTGGAGCATCACCTCCAAAATAAGTTCTCATTTGTAAAATTCACCAAAAAGTTTTGAGCATGGCTTCAACTAGCTGTTGTATACACTGTACAAGTTCTAGAATATTTATTCTGAAAACATCTGATACAAGGAGTGTCGAATTTCACATTTTATGTAGCTAGTTGATCAATGATCAAATCACCCAACGTAGCCAGTTTACAATAATAGCTTGACATATTGGCTTACATGAAATCACGAACATTTGTATACTCACAAAATCAAGAAGAAGACGTGCTGTCAACATTAGTTAGTAGTTGATGAAAGATTGGCAGAACTTTGCAATCATAAACTCAATTCACCACAGTTATTCAATGTTAGAGGGATTCAGCCTACACTAGTCATTTATTTGACTGCACAACTCTAATCATGTGATGAAATAAATGCCCGGTAGAACAAAAAGAATATCCTAATAATATAATTAGTATGCAGATATTTCAGCTTTTCTGAAACTTGAATAAAGAAACAACAACAATATAATATGAAAAATAAGTAAATATATTAGCACAACAAACAAAAAACCTGAGAAGTTTCCTCTTGTCATAACATCAGCACCATGATCAGAATAAAGAAACCAATGCGCATCAGTTGACAAACAACCTACCGTTGCTCTAAGTCTGTAAGTTTGAGAAGCAACTGTTGTTGAACTTGCTCCTGATTTTTCTCCTACTAACAACATGAGAAGTTGATTTGCCAAGGCATCCAAATTAATATTTGAGGTAAAGCCAAAAAGAACCTGTGAGGACATCCTCCAAAATAATCAGAAGATAGCATCTATCAAACTTAAAAAGTTGGCAATGATGGTTTATTTGCAGTGGATTTGGAGTAGAACTAAGACAACTAGGTAACAGAAGTTTACGTGCTGGAGTAATATCTAAGCAAGCACTGGTAGCATGAATAAAAGTGGACAAGTAAAAAAAAAAGGTCTCCGAAATTATACATGCTGAATTGACCTTCAAAACTTATCCAGTTATCAATGAGAAATGGCAGAAACCAATCAAAACTGTGAATTTTTATTTCCTACTAAGAGGTTGACCTTTTTGTTAGATTCAACCCAGTGATTGCAAGAAGTGTTCAAAATGAACAGTTGCTGCGCTAGACTACTATATTGCCATCACCATCATTTTGCTTTTAGTAATGCTTTTGGCTGTTATTCTAATTAACAGCAATAAAATTCAGATTAAGTTGATTTCTTCTAAATGAACAATCTTATCCTATCTGCTTTCCCTCCTATTCTTTACGTCATAAACCTGGCTCTTTGCTTTAACAATACTTCTAGTTGAATGTGGCAAATCAAAACTCTTGCTTCACTAACATCTCATCCTCAATAAATTATACTAATGTGCTTTCATTAATATTTTCTTTATTTGCATTTTGCTAATATTTAGCACACAATTTCATAATCTCCACTCTACTATGCTCAACTTTCCTGTGGCTTTCTGCTGAGCCCACATATTCATATAAGCTGCACATTTTACTTGACATTATAGTATCCTGAAAGTCATTTTTTCCTAAAAGTCGAGACATTATGGTATCTCCTCGCAGTTAAAAATCAAATTGATGCAGGAGCATTGATCCCATTGCTAACTCGATACCATAGATTTGAGCCAGTTGTCTGAAAAATTCAATGCATCCTTATTTTCAACAATTTAGTAGTTTTATCTTATTTTTTATAGTTTCTTTTCTTGTGCGTTATTATACAGTCAAACGGTAGTATCATCATTTGTATCGGTTAGCTATATTTTGGAGTCTAAAAATATGTGTATCTAATGTAATAGAGTAAGTAACAATGAAATATCGGTTAGCTGCTTTTATAGAAGTACCATTTGGAAGGACTTCGAAGGTGCATCCCGCACAGAGAAGGATATGAAACGGGTTTCAGTTTTTATATATGTGCCAATTGGAAGGGACTCCAAAGGTGTAGCATGCATAGAAAAGGACATCAAACGGGTATGTTCCCTCATGTTTTATCCTCTCCATTGTCAAATTTCACTTTTAGTCACTATTTTCATTCAAAATTCATACTATCATAGTTGTTTCCCCAACTGTAGGCCTCCTTCATTTTTCTGCCTACATCACAAACAAATATTACAGTGATGTTAGTAGTTTCAGCAGCATAGACACCTTACTCAACAGAATTCATTATAGAAACTTTTAATTTCACAATAACAAATAAAATACTCATTTGTTGCATTGTTGCAATGAAATTGCATGTATTCTAAAATAAGTTCATGAACAATGTGATCATACAAGTGCCAATGGAACATAGCTAGGTAATATTGGTGGAGGTAACGTCTCCTAAAAGAGGCAAATGCTATGTGAGTGTTGTGCATGCTTCAACGGATGCTTATGTGAGGAGAGAATTACGGTGTTCTCTATGGACACTACTAACATTAGGATTTTCCAATGGCAATTGGTGATGACATTAATTGCATCCTTGGCCAGCAAAATAAAAAAGGTGGAAGGCCAGTCATAAGGGACACAGATTTTTTGGAGTTTATGCAAAATACCAACTTGCAAGATACAAAATAGTATAAAGTACAGAAAAAAAATGAAGTTTCGGCCCTCCTTGAAGCCTTGCTCAATGGTATTTATAGTTAGCTTGCAATGACAGTCTGCAGACCGCGAGTATGGGGCAAGCTGGAGCTGTCTTGTCAGAAGAATGACTTCTCCCCTCCGGTGATTTGACTTAAGCTGTGGCAGCGCACTCCAGGCATGGAATGTGGACAGGGTATGGCTACCTAGCTTGTATGAATTGTACGGTTGTCAGTCTGGAGGGGTGTGACAGCTACGGCTTGAGTCATATGCCGACACCGATGCTATTGCAAGAGCTGATCTTTGAAACTGATGGCATAGCTCTTCTAGAAGAGCAATGGATGATTAGATTAGTCAATCCTTGTGCTCGATGGTGTTAAACCTCATCGTCGATGACTGGAAAGCAGAATTAGAGAGCCTTTTAGGGTGTCACGTGTATGGCTGAGATGCAGCGCTGGAGCCACGTGTTAACAT
The DNA here is from genome assembly GCA_019297695.1 of Apostasia ramifera. Taxonomy (NCBI): domain Eukaryota; kingdom Viridiplantae; phylum Streptophyta; class Magnoliopsida; order Asparagales; family Orchidaceae; genus Apostasia; species Apostasia ramifera. Next base: position 522,464 of record JAEMOT010003481.1, read on the forward strand.
CAACCCCCAGCATGATGGGGCGCGAACATTTATGCAGGCCCTGGCATGCGAACCGTCACAGTGGTGGACGCGCTAGGATAAAGCTAGGGCGGCGCCCTGCCAATTCGCATTCCACCCACCTTGCCCCTTAAATTCTTGCAAGGAAGGGAAAAAGGAAAAGTTAGAGAGATGGCGGAGCAAAAGAACTGGGTTGGCCTGCCGGCCCTAATAGGAAAGAAGAAAAGAGTGAGCAGCTCTTCGGCAGATGTTCCTCCCCCTGAGAAGAAGAGGGCCTTCAAGCCTCCCGCAGAAATTGAAGCGTCGTCGAGACCGAAAGCTACAAAGGCGATCCCGGCATTCCAGAAAGAAGGAGCGGTGGTCCCGATCGCTGAGGTGGAAGCGAAATCGTCGTCGTCTAAGGTCACTGGGGTTCTGGTGAGAACCTTGGAGTCTGCACAGAGACCTGAGCAGAAGAAGAAAAAGGAGGCAGAGGTAGTGGATATCTCTGACTCCCCCGCTACGGCGCCACCGAAGGCTGGAGAGAGGAAGGAGTTGAGTTTCGCGCACCGGACGCTCGAGGGGGAAATCCTTACCCTAGGGAAGATGCTGCCCAAAGATGAAGACACTGGGCAGCTCCTCCCTAAGGTAGGTGCATTAACCGTAAGGGGTTTGCTAAAAACTCCCTTGGTGGTGTGCGGTCCTACTCCTCCTGGTGAGCCAACACCCCCTCCTCCCGCTACAGTAAGACCTTTTCCTTCTCTTCCTTCAGGAAGCGTTCAAAATGATGAGAAGAAGAAGAAAGAAGAGAAGGAAAAGAAAGAAAAGAAGGAAAAAGGGTGAAAAGGAAAAGGAAAAGAAGAGGACGGAGGGAGTCTCCCAGGCTGTCCCTGAGGCTATACTTGGTATTGAAGGGGCAGGATGTAGTCTGGGGGAAAGGTTATTTAAAATAAGGAGAAGAGAGGAGGAGATTCTAAATAACACCTCCCAAATTGTGGACGTGGTAAAATTTTAAAGAAAAATCAAGAAGAAGAGGAAGGGCGCTACCGCAAAAGAGTGGTAAAGCTAGAGGGTGCTTTGTTGCAGGCTACAAAGTGCTCTCTAGCTAGCCATAGGGAGGAGCTGGGGAAGTTGGACAGGTCAGAAGAGACGTAAGCTTCCCTGGCTCTCAGTAATTCGGAATGGGCAGGCAAGGCCGAGGCTGCGAGAGGGGAATTCCACCACACCGCCTCTGAAATAAGTCAGGCTCATTCTGCCTACGTCAAGGACCTTCAAAAAAGGATAAAAGAGTTGGATGATGAGAAGGAGGCATTGAGGAAGGAGAGGGACGTCTTCAAAGTTTAGGCGGCAGAGTCTAAGGAGGCAGAGTCTAAAGCAAGAGAGGTTGTCTCTGAAGCTCGCTGCCTGAATGATTTAATGAAGTCTGAAATACGCTCCATGCGCGCCCTCATAGATAAAGGCTTAGGATGGAGGGGGCAACGCATGGAGGATCTGGAGAAGGCAATGAGAAGAGCAATGGACATAATTGGTTCCTCAACCATAGGTCACCATGTGAAGAGTCAGGCGGCTTTTGATGTACTCCTACAAACACTGGTTGATGTAAGTATCTTAAATCAAGAGAACATCAGAGGTCCGACGATTCTTCCCTTCTGCGGTCCCAAGGGTCCAGACAGATTTTTTGACACTGGAAGCCGCGGCTCAGAGGGAATTCCTCCTTCAGGTGCTTATACTAGCTGAGGATATTGGCCTGTTTCTCCTTGCAGAGGTCCTGATGAAGGCCAAAGTGCTCCTCCTGATTCACAGCAGCAGGCTCCCCCTAACAATTTGCAGTGACTTGCTTCCTTCCTCTTCTTCTCATTTTAATTTTACGGTAGGATCCTTGGATGTCATTCTGAATAATCACGGAAGCTTACATTTGAAGGAACTATCAGAGAAGAGGGGTCTTCTATCCTCTGAGGGCACACTGCTGATTAATGAGAAGAGATATTGGTCAATCTGGATGGAAGGTATCCTCATATTTCAAGTTAACACTATAATGGTGAAAATAGTTGTCAACATTCTGAAGTCTTGTATTTTTCTTTGACTCCATTGTTCATCTTGTACTCAGAAAGAAACATATAAAGGACAAGAGATGAAAATTATACCAAGTTTGCTGTTAATGGAAATTTTTTTTCTTTTTGAAAGCTTGCATTACCTCTAGATGAATTCTACTACGGTGTATTTTCCTTCTTTCTCTCTCTTTTTTTTTTGAAGGATGGCTAGTACAAGATCGCCAGAAGGAGAGGGAACAAAAATTCATAAGTATAAAAATTTAGAATTCCTGGTGACACCTCTGAATTGCAAGTAAGAGTTTAGGGGAAAACAGAGATTTCTGAAAGACAATGGACAAACTACCATCGTCCACGATGCTATGTTGTCTGAAAAAACATTGAATAACGATATTTAGAGGATTGAAATGACTTGTGCCCTTTTCAATATTTTGAAATATCGAGCACGATCTTAAGGGGAAGATGCATATGAAAAGACACTTCGATGTCCGTGCGTCGCTTCGGATTTCGAAACTGTCAGAGAATGGATGGTCAGATTTGGTTTGTACACCGATCAATAAGATCAAACAGTCAGAAGACCAGAAGATGTGGCTATATCTCCCGTTAAGCCTTGGGCTCAGGAGGGAACTTTGAAACGCTAGCGCTCTTTCTAAAACCCTAAGAATTCCCTCTACGCCCAGCTTTGTTTCAAGATTCTACAATGGGAGCGAGAGATGTTGCGTGGCAGAGTTGGCCAAGCAGTTTTTAGGCGACTCTAGCTATCAAGAGAGCCTGATGATGGAGCACAAAGTGCTCAACATGACCAGAGGGTTCAGGGGGAACCCCAGTCTCATCGTCATCCAACCTTCCGCCGAGCACCGTCCGAACAATCCCCTAGAAGGCTCGGTGTGCGTCTACCGGGAGCAGATGGAGTACAGAATGATGCTTCCTCCTCAGCTAGAGTTCAGGGAAATCTTGAACTCTTATCAGATTGTGCCAGCACAACTTCCCCCAATGTCGTCGCGTACATTTACTCCTTCATCAAATTGCTGCAGGCTCAGGAGATTCCATGGAGCTTAACGTTGTTCAGGGGCCTATTTAGGTGGATGGCGGTTCCTGGATACAGAGGATGTGTGGCCCTTCGGTCGAAATCAAAGAAGGCGATGTTCTCTGGGGCCAGTAATTCCTACTCCGATTGGAAGGACTACTATTTCTTTGTAGGGGGTGAACTGGACATCTCCCTGAAAGCCTGGTTTGTGCCCACCTGAGTTTATAGGAGACGCGAGGTGGATGGTGGGGGAGGGGATCATGGGAAACCTGGAGAAGCTCAATAAGCAGAGTTCGCTCTTGAAGGGTTTCCTCAAGCACGTGAAGAATGATATATATCCTTGTATCCCCCAAGCACGATTTTGATGAAGAAAGCCAGGAGAGGACAGCCCTCAGCCATCCAGCTCAACAAGGAGATTACTGAGGTGGTGGAGGAACAAGGGGAAATAGAGGTTCTAGAGCCAGTTCGTGGTGGAGCCTTGATGGACGTGGTGTCCTCTTCAGAGGATACCACTAATGAGGATATACCCTTGGCCTAGAGATTTGAGGAAGCAGGCAAGGGAAAAGGGCCTGCAGCGACCAAACCCAAAACAATCTCAAGAAACAATAAGGAGATTGTTCTTGGGGGAGGAAAAGGAGAAGAGAAGGCCGCCGCGGGTTCCACTTTAGATATAATAATGAAGGAGATCCCAAAGAAGAAAAGGGGTCTCCCAAAAAGGAGAACATGGCGAGGGAGATCTTCCCGGCAGAATGTGAGGGATAGAAGAGGAGATTTGATGAGAAATGCCACTGACTTCAATCACCTGGCCGCGAGCAGTGGTAGGATCAACGCTGAAGATGACACTGATAGTTCATGCAACAGGGGGTAGGACTAGGTTGGCTGGCTTGAGCCTGGTGGTGATGTGAGAGCCTGTGCTGGAGCCCCCACACCTTCTAGGGCCTTGCTTTTCTGGGTGGCGCTGGGTGTATACGTCTTCAATAGAAACTCCTCGAGTTTGACTTAATCCGCCAATTTGTTAAGCAGGGCCCTGAGCGCGCGGCATTTGTGGAGCTTATGCCCGTAATTCCCATGGAGTTCACAATAGTTGTCTGGGTCTACTCCTGCGGGCAGTGCCGGCTTGGGTCCCGAAGGGCGAACCCAACCTTACTTTATTGCCGCCACGTACACCTCAGTAAGCTGCCTGGAAAAAAAATGCTTCTGCTCGTATGACCGGCATGGCTATTTGTCGTCGTTGCCATGATTCTTGTTCCTGCGATCCTTCGTGGCCAATGGTTCGTCGCCTCGAAGTTTCCTCTTCTTCTTCGCCTTGTTGGTTCCGGTAAGATCGGCGAGAGAGGCCCCAGCATCTTCCAGAAGCATGAATGGCCCTTGCAACTAATTCTGGATAGCTTCTGGGTTTCGCCAGCTGGCGAAACTTGGACAAATCCCCATTTTTAAGCCCTCATCGGTAATTATGCATGGCGACATCAGGATCAACGTCCTCCGCTTCCGCTGCAGCTGCGAAAAAACGATTAGTATAGTTATGCAAACTCTCCTTCTCACCTTGCTTGATATTGATGAGCATCATATCGGACACGATCATTCTTATCCGGCCAATGAAATAGACAATCAGCTCCCATTTCAGATGTTTATATGAGCAAATGTAACCTCTGGGTAACTTGACGAACCAGCTAAACACTGCCCCTTCAAAGTATTGGCCAAGAGGTGACACTTGGTGGCCTCATCAGGGTGATTATAGCGAAGAGCAGCTTCGAACCCCTAGATGTGCTCGTGAGGGTCAATAGTCCCCTTGTAGACTTCGAGTCGTGGTGGCCTGAAATCCTCCAGAACTGGGGCTTGATGAATGGCATCAGAAAAAGGAGCATTACTATCAAGCGGGTCAAAAAAAGTATCAGGTCCGTATTGGAGGGCCTAAGCACCGGGGAAGAAAGGGTTTCTTCTAGATAGGAAGGGAGAGAAGGCTGAAGGAAAGAAAGTAGGCTGAGGAAGTGGACATAGAGGGAATGGCGAAAGAGGATGCTAATTTAGATGAATTTCCTGAGGAGGGAGACGGTGCCTAAAAGGCTGGAAAGATCCGGACGACTGAGCAGAGGGGGTTCTGGAAGGGGAAAGACCTCCCCTCTGCTCCCGAAGGCAAGGAGGGGGTCCGCGGCAACCGGCAAAGCTAGAGGAGCCGCCGCCGCCGGCGGGACTGGAGCAGGAGGCGCCGCCACAGTCGGCGAGACTGGAGCAGGAGGCGCCGCCACAGTCGGCAGGACCGGAGCGGGAACCGGAGGGACCGACGTGAGAGGAGGAGAAGGCGCCGCAACCGATGTGAGAGGAGGTGCCACAGCAGCACAAACTGGTTGGGTTTGTCGCGGAATAGCGGCCTGTTGGGTTGTAAGGCCAGTGACCAAGTCGGTAAGGTGGGCCAGCATCCCACGCAGCCCTAACATCTGGGTGCTTCTGGAGGAAGAAGCGGATTCGACGCGACGCCGAGACGTTGAAGCTGAACCTTCATCCCCTAGCGCCCTAACAGAGGGTTCGCCAACCTGCGCACTACGAATTAGAGAATTGATTCTGCGCGTCTTGCCTACCATCTTCTTGAGGTCTTAATGAAAACACCAACGAGAGATGTTGACGTAAGGAGGAGTCCCAAAAGACAACAATACGCAGAGAACTAAGTCTGGTGATTAAGGCTTAATTAAGAATGAAAAGCATCCAAAGAAACACGAAGGGAATTAAGGTGGTTCAAGAACAGCTTGTTCCTTACGTTCACCTGGCGAACTCTAAATCTTTCACTATATCTCAAAGAATAAGCCGCTAAGGCCTAGTACAGAACTGTATAAAACACAGAAAGAAAAATAAAATTCCGGTCCTCCTTGAAGCCTTGCTCAAGGGTATTTATAGTTAGCTTGCAATGACAGTCTGCAAACCGCGAGTATGAGATGGGGAAAGCTGGAGCTGTCTTGTCAGAAGAATGACTTCTCCCCTCCGGTGATTTGACTTTAGCTGTGGCAGCGCACTTAAGGCATGAAATGTGTACAGGGTATAACTGTCTGGCCTATACGAATTATATGATTGTCAGTCTCTGGAGGGGTGTGACAGCTACGGCTTGGGCCATATGTCGACGTCGATGCTATTGCAAGAGCTGATCTTCGGAACCAATGGTATAGCTCTTCTAGAAGGGCAATGGATGATTAGATTAGCCAATTCTCGTGCTCGATGGTGTTAAACCTCGTCATTGATGATTGGGAAGCAGAATTAGAGATCCTTTTAGGGTGTCACGCGTATGGCTGAGATGCAGCGCTGGAACCACGTGTTAACAAAAGATAAAGAGAAGCATAATTGAATTTTAATTTTATTGTTCATTACTATAATAATTATAGAACTATTGTAAGATTGTCCTTAGAGTGCTAAATGATAGGTGGATTATGTTATGAGCACTTAGTACATCATTCTAAATCAGTTGAAATATTTTTTGGATTGAATTGAGTTGAGTAAACCAACCAATATTTAAGTTGAAGGTCTATTATTTTTGATAGATCAGCCGATAGATTAAGCATTTAGCAAATTAGTTCTTTGATAGATCAATCAAGTTAGCGTGCATCAGTCAGCTGATTAATCAAAGACATTTTAATAGCACTTTTTACTAGTTGTTGGAGACCTCTATATAAATAATTGAGAAATTTTAAGATGATTTTTCAAGCTTATACATCAGCTGAGAACTAATCCCCTTTAGGGTAAAAAATTAATAGTTGATTAAGAGGCGATTAGTAGGTGATTAAAAAGAGATCAAGCTCTGAAGTTCTTATAGTTGATCCACTCTCTCTAAGCTCTTCAAGGTGCAATCCTACGAAAAAGAACAATTAGTTGGTTTGCTTTTATTATATATTCTTTTATCGAATTTTGGTTTGATTATTCTTAGTAGTGAGGAAGCCAATTAGTTGGTTTAGTAAATAGTTATTTTGATTTGTACGGGCTTGTTTGCCTTTGTTCAAAGGAGCAACTTAGTGGATGTTTGTTGGTTTTTCTATAAACCAAAAATGTAGATACCATAAGGTATCAGGTCTTGTTATATCGTGTGTTCCTTGTGATTGTATTTTCTTATTATTTGTACTTTTTATTATTACTTCTGTTTGTTAATTATTTCATTGCTAACTTGTATTTGTGAGTTTTCTTAATTGTATTATAATTATATTAAAATAAATTTTAATTAGAGTCTATTCTCTCCCCCTCTAGACTCATACCTAGATCTACACAATGAAATAGTGTGGAACTCATATAATATGTAGTAATGCAGTGACAAGGGCAGAAGGAAGGGTTATCGATGGCAATGACAGTTAAACCACCTTAGTATGATGGCACACAATAGCTAAAAAATATGGAGTCACTTGACATATAAGATGGATTATTGAACAGTAACTTCAGAAACAGAGATATTGCAAAGAAGTCCAACCAGTGCATGCTGAGTTCATGTAATATCTTTCAAGAATGATATATAGCATATAGGCTAATATCTTAAGGAAGCTATGGCTATACATACATATCAAAATAATTATTATGCATCTTCAAATATAAAGTAATTGAAATGAATACAAATCTAAGATTCTATGCCTACATACAATGACACGGGGAGAGCTTGACGGCCCACTTGCGGCCCTTCTCTCTTTCAATAAGCCAGCACGCTTCTGATCACGAATCTACATGAAATGAGAAAGAAGTAATGATTCAGAGCTTCGCACTACTGAAGGGAAACAAAATTAAAATTTTCAGCCTGAACAAATTATGGACAATCTCCAATATAATAAAATTTGTATCAACTATATTTGATTAGCTTTATAGATAACTTCCAAGAAAAGGCTCTCATAAGTAAAAAAACAAAGGGATTTCAAATACTTTCAAAAACTACTTGAGAATCAAATTGATTCAGTATGATGAATGATCATCAGCTACAAATCCAGCAAAGGACAACTTCTACAAAAACTAGAATGAAAGCTTTCTTCTTCAATTGATCCATGGGGAAGCTTAGATACATCATTTAAGAATATGGATGTGGTTCATAACAAAAGTGCATGCATAAATAACCGATTTATACGGAAATAAGTAATGAAGAAGTGCTTTAGTGTCCCATGAAGTAAAAAAGCCTAAACCCGTAATACCTCCAATAGGTTGAAATGAAGATCTTCCGTGATAGCAAATAGATTGGACATGATTACTCAATATAAAGCAGTAAGCTATGGCAAACTACCTTATCCAAACAGTATAAAAATGTAGCTCTACCAACTTCTAAAACAAACACAAGGAATGCCTCTTACCATCTTGCACCGCTGAATCCGAGCTGCGCGAGACCCCTTCCCAGCATTCTTGTCAGGCTTCGAAATTTTGACCTTAGCTGCAACACAATATAAAATCTTTAGCAGGAGAAACGAGCCAAATGATTACCAAATTTAAACTTGAAAGATGAATCTATTCTTTGCACACCATTGACAGGAATCCTGTGTGCCTGCCGAGAGGACTTCGAGGCGAAGCGGCTCTTGTGAGCCTTATTCACTTGAACTCGAGAACCTCCCATGTTGAGGACCAACTTCTGATCGGATCGTCGTTGAAGAAGAAAAAATAAGCAGGATTCCTTGGCGACGAAACGGAGGCAGGAGGTAGGAAAGGACAGCCGAAAGAGGGATGAGACGTGGCACGGTGAACAGATCGGCGCCTGAAATGAAAGGGAAGGCTGTGGCGGGCCTGGCGGCTGCAGGCAGTAGTAGGCTTTGCTGTCGACGATGAGAAGGCGACGAACAGAGCGGGAGCACCTGAGAGCCGCGTAGCGCTGGAGGGAGGGATTAGGGTTTTATCGAACATTCTTTTTTTTTTTTTTTGATAGAAGGAATTTATTGAGCTTTCGAGATTAAAAAAAATGAAAAAAACTTTACTAAAAAATTACATTATTTCACGTATCAAAAATATTTTTTTTAATTTATCTCCAGGAATTTTAATGTTCTAACATCCCAAAATACTCATTATAATAATATTTTTATTAAAAATTATTAAAAATATAAAATAAAATAATATTTTTAAAATTAAAATTTATGTAAAATAATTAAAAAATTTATTTATTTATGTAAAATAATAGTGATTTTAATATTCATGTCAAATAGGATCTAAATATTCCTGTTAAATTAGTCTAGCCAAGCATTATATAAGGATGAATGAATTAAATGAAAATAAAATTTGAAGCTTGAAGATCTATGCACAATATTTTTTTTTTTAAAAAAAATGGAACTTTGAACAACAATTTTAATTCTGTGGACAATGCAAGAATCCCAATGCCATGAAGACCCGTAAATATTTATCTTTTTTTTAAATGAATTATTTTCAAAGTTAAGATACTTCAAATACGAAATTGTGCTTCCTATTTTATTAAAAATAACATTTTAAGCTAATTAAAATTTTATCTTTATTTATTTATTTTATCTTCAATTGTCCTTTTATGAATTATAGATGAGTCTAAAAAAAATAAAATAGAGAAAAAAAGAGGGCAATTAGTAGCTTTGTCAACCAATTTATTCATGCCACGTGATAAAAAATATAAAAATTATAATTTGAAAAATACACTTTTTGGAAAATATACTTTTTGGAAAAGGTACCTTTTATCTCTTTGGAATGTTTAAGAATTGATTAGCAGATCTTTAATTTATTTCAATCTTTTTGTGTCCTTCGAATGCTTTAGGAGAATGATGGATAACTTTTCTTATTAAATCTCAATTATTAGTATGAAGAAAAAAGTATAATCAATCAATGTATAAAAAATACATGATATTTGTGTCTTTTATCACCCAATTGGACTATAAAAATACGTAAAAATTATCATAAATCAGTCTCTAAAAGTGCTTAATAGTTTAAAATAGATCGATATCCTGTCAAAAAGATGTGTAATTGCCGGTATTTTATTAAAACTCAATCATATGTCCCTAATAAATCGTCAAATATCTACTTTCAGCTAAAATATATTGATATAGTAAATATTAGTTGTTTAATTAGTGTGTTAAGTTAAAATGCCACGATATAGGCAAGATCAAAGTCAACTTGCATATATTCTCTTTAAATACTATTAGAAACGCACGTATTCTCTTCAAATTCACTCAAAAATTATTAATACTGGTATAATCTCCAGTATTTAATCAAAATAATTTATTATGCAGTGAATCATTTTCTAAATACTTATATTCCGCTTAAATAATGCATCGTATAATTGTTAAAATATAATTTTTCAATTCAAACACATTCATATAACCTATGTCGGTCCTTAAAAAGGCCTAATAAGTTATAAAAAAATTGATATACTATTAGAAAGAGGTGTAATTACCTGAATTATATAAAAATACAATCATATCTCGCTAATAGATTGTCAAATATATGCTTTTAGCTAAACTAAATCAATATGACAAGTATTAATTATTTAATCAGAGTATTATACTAAAATGCATTGATATAGACAAGATCAAAGCTCTCTTCCCTAATAGATCGCGAAATAACTATTTTCGGCTAAAACACAAAGATATAACAAATAATAGTTGTTTAATCAGAATATTATATTATAATACCTTGATATAGATAAGATCAACGTCAAATTACTTGTATTATCTTCAAATACTAATAAAAATGATTGAATGCTCATATAATTGTGAGTATTCAACTAAAATAACTTATTATGCAATGCGTTATCCTCCGAATGCTTGTATTCGGCTTCAATTCAACATTAATGCAACGAATATTTGTAAAAACATCACTATTCAACTCAAACACAATGATTTATCATAAATTAGTCACAATAAATGTCAAATAACTTAAAATAGATCGATATACTACGAGAAATGATAGAATTCTCGTATAATTATTACTATTCAGTAAAAATAACTTATTGTACAGTGAATCATTCTCCAAATACTTGTATTCTTCTTCAATTCAACGTTAACGCAATGACTTGCTGTAAAAACATCGCTATTAAAAATAAATATGTTGATTTGTTCTCTAAAAGTGCCTAACGACCTCAAATTGATTGATATACTATCAAAAATATTTGTAATTACAAATATTTATTTTTTAATTACAGTATTATGCTAAAAGGCCTAGATATAGACAAGATCAAAGATATATTCTCTTCAAATACCCTTAACAATGATAGAATTCTCATGTAATTGCTAATATTCAGTTAAAATAACTTATTGTGCATTGAATCATACTCTAAATGCCTATATTGAGCTTGAATTAACCCTTAATGTAATGAGTAGTTGTGAAATCGTCGCTATTCTATTTAAATACATTGATATGTCATAAACCAGTCTCTAAAAGTGCCTAATAGCTTAAAATAGATCGATATCCTGTCAAAAAGATGTGTAATTGCCAGTATTTTCTTAAAACTCAATCATATGTCCCTAATAAATCGCCAAATATCTACTTTCGGCTAAAATATATTGATATAGTAAATATTAGTTGTTTAATCAGTGTGTTAAGTTAAAATACCTCGATAAAGGCAAGATCAAAGTCAAATTGCATATATTCTCTTCAAATACTAATAGAAACGCTCGTATTCTCTTCAAATTCACTCAAAAATGATTGAATACTGGTATAATCTCTAGTATTTAATAAAAATAATTTATTATGCAGTGAATCATTTTCTAAATGCTCATATTCCGCTTGAATAATGCATCGTATAATTGTTAAAATATAATTATTCAATTCAAACACATTCATATAACCTATGTCGGTCTTTAAAAAGGCCTAATAAGTTATAAAAGAATTGATATACTATTAAAAAGAGGTGTAATTACCTGAATTATATAAAAACACAATCATATCTCGCTAATAAATTGTCAAATATATGCTTTTGGCTAAACTAAATCAATATGACAAGTATTAATTGTTTAATCAGAGTATTAAATTAAAATGTCTTGATATAGACAAGATCAAAGCTCTCTTCCCTAATAGATCGCCATATAACTATTTTCGGCTAAAACACAAAGATATAACAAATAATAGTTATTTAATCAGAGTATTATGTTATAATACCTTGATATAGAAAAGATCAACGTCAAATTGCTTGTATTATCTCCAAATACTAACGAAAATGATTGAATGCTCATATAATTGTGAGTATTCAACTAAAATAACTTATTATGCAATGTGTTATCCTCCGAATGCTTGTATTCGGCTTCAATTCAACGTTAATGCAACGAATAATGGTAAAAACATCACTATTCAACTCAAACACAATGATTTGTCATAAATTAGTCACAATAAATGTCAAATAACTTAAAATTGATTGATATACTATGAGAAATGATAGAATTCTCGTATAATTATTACTATTCAGTTAAAATAACTTATTATGCAGTGAATCATTCTCCAATGCTTGTATTCTTCTTCAATTCAACGTTAACGCAATGACTTGCTGTAAAAACATCGCTATTAAAAATAAATATGTTGATTTGTTCTCTAAAAGTACCTAACGACCTCAAATTGATTGATATACTATCAAAAATATTTGTAATTACAAATATTTATTTTTTAATCACAGTATTATGCTAAAATGACTAGATATAGACAAGATAACAGATATATTCTCTTGAAATACCCTTAAAGATAATAGAATATATGTGTAATTGCCAATATTTAGTTAAAATAACTTATTGTGCATTGAATCATACTCTAAATGCCTATATTGAGTTTGAATTAAACATTAATGTAATGAGTAGTTGTGAAATCATCGCAATTCTATTCAAATACATTGATATGTCAAAAACCAGTCTCTAAAAGTGCCTAATAGCTTAAAATAGATCGATATCCTCTCAAAAAGATGTATAATTGTCATTATTTTCTTAAAACTCAATCATATGTCCCTAATAAATCGTCAAATATCTACTTTCGGCTAAAATATATTGATATAGTAAATATTAGTTGTTTAATCAGTGTGTTAAGTTAAAATACCTCGATAAAGGCAAGATCAAAGTCAAATTGCATATATTCTCTTCAAATACTTATAGAAATGCTCGTATTCTTTTTAAATTCACTCAAAAATAATTGAATACTGGTATAATCTCTAGTATTTAATCAAAATAATTTATTATGCAGTGAATCATTTTCTAAATGCTCGTATTTCGCTTGAATAATGCATCGTATAATTGTTAAAATATAATTATTCAATTCAAACACATTCATATAACCTATGTCGGTCTTTAAAAAGGCCTAATAAGTTATAAAAAAATTGATATACTAAAAGAAAGAGGTGTAATTACCTGAATTATATAAAAACACAATCATATCTCGCTAATAGATTGTCAAATATATGCTTTTGGCTAAACTAAATCAATATGACAAGTATTAATTGTTTAATCAAAGTATTATATTAAAATGCCTTGATATAGACAAGATCAAAGCTCTCTTTCCTAATAGATCGCCAAATAACTATTTTCTGCTAAAACACAAAAATATAACAAATAATAGTTGTTTAATCAGAGTATTATGTTATAATACCTTGATATAGATAAGATCAATGTCAAATTGCTTGTATTATCTTCAAATACTAACGAAAATGATTGAATGCTCATATAATTGTGAGTATTCAACTAAAATAACTTATTATGCAATGCGTTATCCTCCGAATGCTTGTATTCGGCTTCAATTCAACGTTAATGCAATGAATATTTGTAAAAACATCACTATTCAACTCAAACACAATAATTTGTCATAAATTAGTCACAATAAATGTCAAATAACTTAAAATTGATTGATATACTACGAGAAATGATAGAATTCTCGTATAATTGTTACTATTCAGTTAAAATAACTTATTATGCAGTGAATCATTCTCCAATGCTTGTATTCTTCTTCAATTCAACGTTAACGCAATGACTTGATGTAAAAACATCGCTATTAAAAAAAATATGTTGATTTGTTCTCTAAAAGTGCCTAACGACCTCAAATTGATTGATATTTATTTATTTTATTTTTTTTTTTTTTTAGAACCCTTTCACGGAGGGGGGGATCTTATTCATCCAGCCCCCTGGTGGCAAAAAGAGTCCTAAAATACAAGCTAAGAGGAAAGAAAAGTAAATAAGGAGTATTAACTCCCTTTACAAAGAATCAAACACGGAAATAAACAAGGAGTACTACTCCCTTACAAAAGTGAAAAGGAGAAGCAACCAGGAAGAAGAAAACCGTGCAAATATAAGAAGCTCCACCACTCAAGAAAGATCAAAAGCCAAAGAGCAGAGGAAACATCAATCTTCTGAAAGCTGGCAATCATCCCTTGAAAGGCTGATTCTGCAACTCAGTTCATCCAAACTGCAGTAAACAAATGAAGCCACCCTGAAACCTCCATCGGAGCCTACTGAAAAATATAGCAAGGGACCTGCAGCCGAAAAACAGGGCAGACAGAAGCCAACCAACTGTAGCTGCAACAACCTAACAAAATTGAGTAGCCGAAACCCCCAAAAACAAACTGCAGCGATTGCAGAATCTTCAGCCTCTGTATCATAAACCATTATGCAATCTGTAGTCATAAGCCATCTGCAGGCGAAAAATACTAAATCCAAATCTGCAAAGATAAACTCAACAGCCAACAAAGAGAAATTAAATCCTTCTAGTATTCTTCATTCTCATTTTGTCATTAATAATGAGATTTTGCCCATCAACAGGAATAGCATCAAAAGTATCAAAATTGACATCAGTATAATCTATTCTAGAAAGAAAATTGGCAACCTG
>JAEMOT010003481.1:541467-559276 GCA_019297695.1 Apostasia ramifera
TAGCACAGTTTTTCACAATTTCAGAGAAGGATTTAAGATTATCCCCCATTATAGCAGAAACAGTAAATAAAATACAAACAGAAGAAAAAAGCAATGGAGCAAACCGTCAAAAAGAAGGAGTGCACCACCAACCAAAAAAACCAGAGAATAAACACAGCAGCTAAAGCAAGCAGGAAATAGAACAGGAAGTATATCACCAGCCAGAAATAAAACAATATGGTAGAAGCAGAACCTGTAAAAAGATGAAGGAAGAAGAAAAATGCCAGATACACTAAAGCAACCAGCAATCCAGAATCCTCCACCACGAGAAAGGAAAAGAAATAACCGTCCTCCAGAGAAACAAGGATCAGCGTCTAGCCGTCAGCCGCACTCCACCAAGCCGCGCATAAAGAAAACCGCAAAACAAGAGCAAACAGTTGGCGAGCACAAGCAAACGCAGAAGGCAGACCTGTCAAAATGGAGCAGATGTTTTTGCCAAGGACTTAACTTGTACTCAATCTTAGTTAGCCTAAGGTCTATCAAGTTTTTGTTAATCCTTGCTGAAAAATTCATCTCCTTGAGCTGCAGGAAAAACCGGTAGATTTTCAAAATCGACCGGATCTCTCTGGACTGGCCCAAACTCAGCTGCAAAGCTGACCGTTTGGCCTTCCAAATTCCCAAAAATTGAGAATATCTTATTTCCATTATCTTGTTCCTTGCAGCCCACTTTAAAAATAATTTTCATCCCTCAAAAATTATTTCTTTACTCTTTGTTCATTATTAAAATAGAAAATATTTGCACTTCCCTTTGCACTTGTTTATTTCAGCTGTCCTTAAATATCATGCTAAATATTTTGTCCACCTAAACTTGTTAAATCTGTTTTAATCTATCCCAGGTGGCACCTTCTCATTGTTTTAACTCTTGGGTGAAAACTTGGGTATTTTTAGCCACTTGATTAATTTATTCCTTTTTGCTAAAAATAAAACCCTTTAGCACGCTTATTTATGGGAAAGGGACAAACCATTCTTTTATCTCATCAGCCTCCTTTCCCAGATTTCTTTTTAATATATTCTCTCTTGTTTCAAGCATGGTTGAACTCATTATTTATTTTTAAAATATAAAATCTGCTGAACCAATTTTGCTCCAACGGTCCTTTGGACATTTCATCACCCAGAAATGTCCTATATGCCCTCTGCTTGCTATTTTCTCATTGGTCCACTTATATGACATGTCAAAATGCTTGTCTACAATTGGCTAATTCAAACAAAGGGCAATTGTATTAAGCTTCTTGTTTACAACCTGCTGTAAGAAGATATAAGCATTCATTTCTTGCTTTTCTGTAATCTTCTTCCTGCCCGAAAATCTTCCAGCTCTCCTTCAAGCTTCTACTTGCAAACAAATCTTCTCAAGGAGAAACAAAAGAAGAAAGAGTGCTGCGTTTTTCACTGTTCTGAAAGCCAAGACCAGTAATTCTTATTGTTTACATTTCTTCTTGGTTTTTCGGTTTTGTCACAGCCTTCACTTTTTTCATTAGCTGAGCCTTCACTATTTTGTTTCCTTTGGAATATAAAAGCAAGTCTGTTAGCTAATAATTTCATCTATTAAAGCTTGCTTTTTTCTGAATATTTTGAGATACCTTCTTCTTTTCTTTTACCCCAAGATTATAGAATTTAATCTTGGACCTCTACGAGTTTTCACCCTTGGCAAAAGTTATTGTATGCATAGAGCTCTTCACTGTAATTTATTTTTTGTGTGCTTAAGTTGTAATTGAGCTAGCAAAGCTAGCAAAATCTTGTACCCTTCTGTATTTTTCTCTGAGATTATATTTGTAGGTTTGCTCGGCTTTGGTACCTGTAAAAAGCCGTGGTGTGTAGGTTTTCTTGGCTTTGGTTCCTATAAAAAGCCATAGGATTGTATCTGGTTTTTTCGGCTTTGGTTCCCGTAAAAAGCCGGGGTGATTTAGTGGAAATTCCCATTTGAGGAGCGTGGGGAGTGGACTAGGCGGTAAGCCGAACCACTATAAATCTGTTGTGTTACTTTCTTTTGCTCCTAATTTTTTTGGACCAAAAGTGATATATCATATCTAAATCTAAGTATTTTAAAGGTATACGAAACCTAAAATATTTTTATTAATAACAGACATATAAATAATAAACTCTAAAATTATTATTTCTGGTCTCTGTTAATCCATTTCTGCATTGCTCTGTGAACCTTGGTCGATTTCCAAAATCGACCAGATTGTTCGGGAAAAATTTTCTGCACTACTCTGTGAACCTTGGTCGATTCCCAAAATCGACCGGATTGTTCGGGAAAAATTTTCTGCACTGCTCTGTGAACTTTGGTCAATTCTCAAAATCGACCGGTCTGTTCGGGTAAAATTCTCTGCACAGCCTTTTCTTATTCAAGTGATCTCTGAACTCAGTGTACTTGGACAATTTGACAAACTTAAGTATACCTCTTCTTATTTTCTCTTTTTTTTAACTAAAAGAAATCATTTTAAATTATTTTTAATTCCCAATTCACCCCCCTCTTGGGAAGTCTCTGGGCCAACATAAAGAAGTTCTGAACTCCTTTCAACTTGTACTAGCGCAGCTTTCCCCCAACGCCATCGCCTACGTGTATTCCTTCCTGAAACTTCTGCAAGCCAGGGGGATAGCATGGAGTTTGACATTGTTCAGGAGTTTGTTTAGCTGGATGGCAGTGCCAGGGTATGGGGGGTGTTTGGCCTTGCGGTCGAGGTCGAGAAAAGCGATGTTCTCGGGGGCTAGCAGTTCCCACTCAGACTGGAGGGATTTCTACTTCTTCATAGGCGGAGATCTAGGGATCCCCTTGACGCCAGGAGTTTGCCCTACCGAGCTCATCGACGACCCCCAGTGGCTGGCTGGGGGGGCCATCCAGAGGAATCTGGAAGCGTTGAAGGGGAAGAGCTGGCCCCTGAAAGACTTTCTGAGGTTGGTGAAGAACGATGTATCCCTGTATGCTAAGTCATAGGGGTACACCATCTTCAAGGAGATTGCTCCCCCTCCTGGAACAGTATTAATGAAGAGGGCCAGGAGGGGGCAGCCCCCTGCTACTCAACTCAGCAAGCAGATTGTTGAGGAGGTAAGGGAAGAAGAAGTGGAAGTTCCAGTGTCTGTCTGCGACGGGATACCTATTGACGTGGTGTCCTTGCCGGACGACTCTGGAGATGACAAGAAAACCCTGGCCGAGGTGATAGAAGAAGTAGGTAAAGGGAAGGAGCCTGCATCACTGGCCAGGCCTAAGGTAATCCCCAAAGGTGCCGCGGGGACTACCATAGGAGGAAAGTGGGGCAAAGGAGAGGCAGCCGAGAGTGGCCCAGGGAAGGAAATGGTGGAGGTGCCCTGTCCGGAAAGGGAAGTAGTGGTCGCTCCTTCCCAGGCTCTGGTCTCCCTTGAAACCCCTGAAAAGAAAAGGGGCCCCTCCAAAGAGAACAGTCTGGAGCCCCCTCTGAAAAAGAGAAAGAGTGTTAAGGAGGGGGAACCTGATGAAGGGCGAGAGTGGGAGAAGAGTGTGGAGCCCCCGTTCTATCTCAACTTCACCGAAAAATTCGCAGGCGAGGGGTCGAAGTTTGTTGTGAGTGCGACAGAAACGGAAAGGAGAATGACCCTCACCTCCGAGCAATCCTCGAATCTATTCAACCCCGTTCGAGGAGACCTGGGCTTGATTCTGTCGGGGGGACTGGTGACCAGGGAACTGGAAAAGAAAGTGGAGAGGACTTCTACGACAGATCTCTTCGCCCAGATGACCAACAGGGTGGCCACGGTAGGGCCTATTTTCTCTTTGATCTACCCTTTATGAAATTAATTATGGTGTTATTGTAGGTGCTTGCTCGCTTGCCCTTGGCTTTGAACAGGGCCTTGAGGGTGGATGAGCAGATGATAGATCAGACCGGCCAGCTGCACCGCAAAAATGCAGAGATTGAAGCTTTAAGGCTCCAACTGGCGACGGAGTCCTCTAAACATGCTGCCCTCCAGGAGGAATTTGCAGTTTATAAATCTGCGATGAGTGCACTGAAGGCAGATAACAAGGCTCTAAGGGAGAAGTTGAGCAAGGTTGATGGAGACAGGAAGGCTGCAGTCGCTAGTAACTCAGCGGCGGCTGTTCAAGCCTATAAAATAAGCCTACCTTGCAGGAAGGAGCGGTTAGACGGGATCAGGCGGGCCTGGGAAGGATTGGCCTCCACTTTGATCCAAGAAGGCAAGGTTACTCCTGTCAATCTTGGAGAAGTGGATCCTTTTCCTTGCATGGCCGCGGATCTAATTTATAAGGAGGAAGGTTTCGACTTGGCCGACGATACCATCCAACAGTTTTTTGACCTCTTGGATGGAGTCAGTGAAGGCTAATCCATTTTCCTTACAAAATGATGTAATCCCTTTTGTAAATTTTGAGAAATGAATAAAAAGGAAGTTTATCACATACCTGTTCGTTCTGCTGTGTATGTATATGTACCTTTTTATAAGATTTTAAGATATCCAGACTGATTCCGAGAAAAACTTATAATAGATTTCCTTTTGAGCCGCATAGTAGTTGACTTTAGGTTTGGAACTTCCCGAAATCCATAGAGGAAGAGGAATACTGTGATAGTCAGGGTGAATCCCGCCCAAAAGGTGTCTTCGACCCAGTGCCACAGGGACTTTGAGAGTCTAACACATCGTGCATGATATTTGTACTTGTGGCAAGGGCTAACCTCGGGGGATCCCCTGAGTAGAATTTATAGATATTCCTTTGTGAACCTGCACAGGAGAGAAGTAATGATAGTAGTGGAGATCCTGCCTGAAGGGAGTTTATCTGACCCCATGCGAAAAGGACTTGTTCGTCTGAAACATCTTGTACGATGTTTGTATTTGAGGCAAGGGCTGACCCTCTTGGAATGACAGTTATCCTAGTGGGAAGTGAAGGCACCCTGCTTAGGGGGGACCTGTATCTTGATTCGATATCAGGGACAGCCCTAAGGTTACGAGCAGGCCTTCAGACCTTCCGCTAGCCAGATGGGCTTATGGAAGGATCCCAGATATTTGTAGAAAACCCCGCCTACCAGGCACTGCTAGGCTTGATGATCACCGTATTTAAAAGAGGTTAGTAGGTACCATCGTGCGTGAGGTTTGCAACCTCAGACACGATAGTTTGAGTTTTGAGCTTTGAGGTCATACCTGAGCGACATTGTAGTTGAAGTATATATATGTGTCTCCGTATATAAGGACCACTTGCCATGAGTATGTTGGAAATTTGAAGCCTTCCAAAATATAAAGAAATCCAGATCGAGAGTAAAGCCAGGATTTGGCATTTGAATCCTCTATAAACGAATCCTTTAATTGAATCTTCAGCAGTCATAAGGTAGTAAGCATTCAGCCCAGCAACCTCGCGTACGATGTAAGGGCCTTCCCAATTTGGCTCAAGCTTGGGAACCCCTAAGTTGCTGCCCGCGAGAAGTCGCCGCTTGAGAACTAAGTTACCTCTGCTGAAAACTTTGGGGTTAACCTTCCGGTTATAATACAGCTCTATTCGTCGTTTGTGTTCCAGGCGTTTTATTGCGGCCAATTCTCTCCTTTGTTTCAGGAGGTCCAGGTCGACCCTTCGTGAATCATCATTTTCGTCCACCCAAGTTTGCAAAGCCTCGGGTTCGAAGCTGGCAGCAGCTTCTATTCTGGGGGAGAGGTGTTCCAGCTCAACTGGTATGACAGCGTCCATCCCGAATGAGAGGGAGAAGGGTGACTCCTGGGTAACCTCGGAAGGAGCTGTGTTGTAAGCCCAAAGAGCTCCTGGTAACTCTTCCGGCCAGTGGGTTTTTGCGCCGTCTAGGCGTTTCTTCAGAATGTTCAAGATGTTCTTGTTGGCAGCTTCCGCCTGGCCGTTGGTATGAGGGTGCCAAACAGAGGCATACTTGAGGTTGATCTGGTGCTCTCCACAGAAATCATGGATTCTTTGATTGGCGAATGGAGTGCCATTATCTGTGATGATTATCCTGGGTATGCCATACCTGCAGACGATATTGGCCCAGAGGAAGTTTTCGACGTTTTGGGCGGTGGGCTGAGTAAGTGGCTTGGCCTCAATCCACTTTGTGAAGTAGTCGACTGCAACTAGTATCCACTTATAGCCCTTCATGGCCGTAGGCATCGGCCCCAAGAAATCCAGCCCCCAAATGGCAAAGGGCTAGGATGAGTTGATGGGTTTGAGATATCCCGCGGGCTGCCTCTGCATGTCAGCGTAGTACTGGCATTAGGGGCACTTCTCTATAAATACCTGAGCATCTTTGTGGATGTTGGGCCAGAAGAAACCCTGGCGCAGGATCCGCATGACCAGGCTTCTACCGCGGGCATGTGTTCCACATTCCCCTTTGTGTACTGCTCCCATAACCTTCAAGGCCTCCTCTGGCCTTAAACATTTGGTGAGAGGTCTAGCATAAGATCTTCTGTAAAGTTTCCCGTCGATGAGGGCGTACTTGGCACAAACAAGTTTTAGTTTCTGCGCTTCTCGTCTGTCATCAGGCTGAGTCCCACTCCTCAAGTAATCCAGGATTTCGTCCATCCAGCAGGGTGGTTGCTCTTCGGAAGAAACTTCGGTGCATTCAAAACTAGGTCTTTCGAACACCTGAGTTCGATGGAGGTCGGGGAGTCCTGCTTTTGCGAGCCGGTCTGCTACCTGGTTCTCTTCCCGGGGTATGTGCGTCAGGGAGAAATTCTCGAACAGAGAGATTAAAGACCTGGCCAATTGCAGATATTTCTTCAGAACCTCGTTCTTTGTCTCAAACATCTGGTTCACCTGATTGACGACCAGCAGGGAATCACTGAACACCTGTATGCGCTTTACGGTCATGCTAAGCGCGAAGTTCAATCCTGCTATGAGGGCTTCATACTCCGCCTGGTTGTTTGTCGCTTTGAACTGAAGCGTCACCGCCTGATGAAGTATAGCCCCCATTGGGCTGGTTAAAAGGATCCCAGCCCCCTGGGATTGTGATCCGGACGCGCCATCAACATGAAGTGACCAGAGGTTTGCCAGAGATTTCACGGGTGGTGGCTCTGTCGTAGAGAACTCAGCGACGAAGTCGGCTAGGGCCTGAGCCTTGATAGCTGTTCGTGGAACAAATCTGATATCGTATTCTCCCAATTCGACAGACCACTTGAGTAATCTCCCTGAAACCTCGGGAGTATGTAATATCTTTAGGAGCGGTTGATCCGTGACGACCTGAATAGTATGGGATTGGAAGTAGGGCTGTAACTTCCTGGCTGTCATCAGAAGGGCCAGAGCGAGCTTCTCTATAGTGGGATACCGACTTTCGGTGTCTAGGAATATGTGACTGGTATAAAAGATAGGATACTGTACCCCCTTTTCGCTGTCTAGGAGTACCGCTGAGACTGTAGTGTCGGATACTCCTAGATAAAGAGATAGGACCGTTCCCCCCTTTGGCGCCACTAATATCGGGGCCGAGGTTAGATATTTCTTCAGTTCGGTAAATGCAGCTTCACACCCGCTGTCCCAGAGTCCTTTCTTGTTGTTGCGCAGACACCGAAAGAAAGGAGAACAGCGATCACCGGCTTTTGAGATGAATCTGCCCAAGCTGTTGATCCGCCCTGCTAGCTTCTGGACCTCTTTTGTCGTCTTTGGGGAGGGCATGCTCAGAATGGCTGATATTTTATCAGGATTAGCCTCTATCCCTCTGACAGAGACTAGATACCCCAAAAAATTTCCTGAAGCAGCGCCGAAGGTATATTTAGCAGAGTTGAGCTTAAGGTTGTACCTTCGGAGAGTGTCGAGTGTTTCTCGGAGATCACCAAGGTGTTCTGTTAAAGTCTTGCTTTTGACCAGGACGTCGTCTACATAGGCTTCAAGATTTCTTCCCCTTTGATTTTTAAAGACTCTGTCAATCATGCGCTGATAGGTGACACCGGCATTTTTGAGATCGAAGGGCATGACTCTGTAGCAGTAGGTGCCGTAGTCAGTGATAAAAGCTGTCTTCTCTTCATCCTCCTTGGCCATCCAGATTTGGTGATACCCGGAGAAGGCATCCAGAAAGCTCATAACCTTGTACCCGACGGTACGATCTACCATCGTGTTGATACGGGGAAGAGGGTAAGTGTCTTTAGAGCAGGCCTGATTTAGTGACCTGAAGTCTATGCACATTCTCCACTTCCCACTGGCCTTTCTTACCATTACAATGTTGGTTAGCCATCAGGTATTGTACTTCCCTGATGTAACCAGCTCCCAGTAGCTTTGTGATTTTCTCTTTGACGGCATCCTGCCTTTTCCCGGCCATTACTCTCTTCTTTTGTGCGACGGGGTTGGCGGTTTGAGACACATTTAAGTGGTGTTCGCAAACAGCCCTGTCTATGCCTGTAACATCTTCAGGAGACTATGCGAAAACATCGATATAGTCCGAAAGCAAGGCAGTAACTTCTGCTTGCTGTTTCTCATTCAGAAAAGAAGAAACATTTATAATTTTGGAAGAGCCTTCACCTCCTAAGGCTACGCTGATGACCCCTTTCTGCGGTGTGACTGGTTGGGTTTCCCTGGGATCCATTTGATCGACTACAAGCTGCGTCGTTATCTGAAAGCAGCGGGTAGCTTGTATTGCGTCTCCTCGGATGGTAACAACGCCGCTAGAGGTCGAAAACTTCGCACACAGGTAGGGCGTGGAAATCACCATCCCGATGGAGTTTAGAGTTGTCCTCCCCAGGATGGCGTTGTAGCCCGATTTAGCTTTGATGACTGCGAAGTTGACCATGCTCATAGCGTGGCCGTTGTCATCACCGAAGGAGACGGGAAGAGTAATGAATCCAAGGGGTTGGACCCTTTCACCGGAGAAACTGAGTAAGGTAGTCCCAGCGTGGAGGAGATTAGTCTCTTTGAGCCCCATCTGGAGGAAGGCGGACTCAAACAGGATGTCGGCGGCGCTCCCAGAGTCGAGGAGTACCCGCCGGACATCGAAATCGGCGATGCGGGCGACGACTACTATAGGGTCGTTATGCAAGTTGCCCTGCCGGGGAAAATCTTTACTACAGAACGTGAGGGGAATAGATGATGCATGATGCTCAGAGATGCCGCCGACTTCTGCTCCTTGGCGCTGAGCGGTCGGGTCAATGCTGAAGATGGCATTGATAGTTCTGTTGGCAGGAGGATAAGGGCGCCCCTGCTGGCTAGGGCCTACGGGTGGTAGGGACTTGGTAGGTGCCTCAGCAGCCTCGGGGGCTTTTCCTTTCTGGGCGGCAGAGAAAGTTGGAGCCATTTGCATGAACTCCTCAAGCTTGCCCTGGTGCAGTAGCTTCTCGAGCAAGATTCTGAGGCCTCGACAGCGGTGAAGCCTGTGCCCATAGTTCCCGTGGAACTCGCAGTAGTCGTTGGGATCCACTCCAGGTGGCGGCGCCGGTTTAGGTCCGGTGGGCCTTATCCAGCCCTGCTTGATGGCTGCCGCATAGACCTCGGGGAGTGGCCTAGATAGAAGAAGTTTCGGGGGTTGAGTTTGTCGGGGCCTCCCCTCTTCTCGATCGCGGGGTCTGGCCATTGGTACCCTTGTGACCGGGGGTTCGACGCCCCGATGTTTCCTCTTGTTTCTTTCCCCGGAAACACCTGCGGGGGAGGATTCAGCATCCTCTAGAAGCATGAACTGACTGGCCCTAGCCACCAGTTCTGAGTAACTCCGAGGTTTGGCCAACTGTAGGGATTTGGATAAGTCCTCTACCTTGAGCCCTCTCCGGAAGTTATGCATGGCCACTGCAGGCTTTACATCTTCGGCTTCTACTGCAGCGGCGAAGAAGCGGTTGGTGTAATTCCGAAGGTTCTCTCTCTCGCCTTGCTTGATGTTGGCGAGGACCATGTCGGACACAACCATATGGGTCTGCTCTATGAAACGGGCGATCAACTCCCACTTCAGATGCTCATAGGAGGTGATGTGACCCCGGGGCAGCTTGATGAACCAGCTGAATGCTGCCCCCTTAAGTGTGTTGGCCAGGAGGTGACACCTAGGGGCCTCGGCCGGCCGGCGGTATCGAACGGCGGCCTCAAACCCCTGCACATGCTCACGGGGGTCTGTTGCGCCTCTGTAAACCTCCAACCTGGGTGGCCGGAAGTCTTCTGGGATAGGGGCCAAATGGATGGCATCAGAAAAAGGGGCATTTCCGTCCATCGGCCCGAAGAAGGGATCAGGTCCGTGATGAGGAGCCTGAGCGCCAGGAAAGAGGGGGTCTCTTCCGGCTAGAAATGGAGGGAAAGCAGGTGGGAGAAAGGCAGGTTGTGGTAGTGGACAAGGTGGAAGGGGGTTTTGATGAACCTCCTGGAAACGAAAAAGGCGTATGGGTGGTCTGGAGGAACCAGAGGATTTGATGGAGAGTGGTGCGGCTTGGGGCGCTGGTGCAAGGGCTTCAGCCACCGCGGGAATCAGAAGGAGCGGAGCCGGGACCGCTGCGGGCGGCGGAACCACCTCTGGAATCGCCGCGACCGGAGGAGGGGCAGCAGGGACCGCCGGTACCGGCGGGCGAGGAAGTACTGCACAGACCGGCTGAGTCTGTCTGAGGATGACGGCCTGTTGTGCCGTAAGGCCGGTAACCATGTCAGTGAGGTTTGCGAGCATCCCCTGGAGATCCGAAACATGGGTGCCTCTGGAAGAGGAGGCGGATCCGATGCGTCGCCAGGAAGTGGAAGTTGAGGCTCCGTCGTCCGGCGCCCGGACAGAGGGTTCTCCTACATGTACATTGCGGACAGCAGAGTTGGTTTTGCGCGTTCTGGCCACCATTTTCCCAGGTCTCAATGAAAGCACCAGAAGATGTTGATGTAGGATGTGGGGATCCCAGGAAACACCAAAGAGAGAGAGTTCCGGAAGACGGCGGCGCGCAAAGGAGGTGAGCCTGTTAACGGAGGCTCAAAGAGAAGATTAGTTTTCTAGCATCCAGAGAAACACACCAAGATTTAAGGTGGTTCAGGGAGAAAATCCCCTACGTCCACCGGTCGATCAGCAAAGAGATTTACTAATAGGAAAAAAGGTGGCCCCGAAGGCTCATATAACAAGCTCACAAGAGAAAAAGAGAGAGAGCAGGAGAAAGAGAGCCTTTCTTGTTCTCAAGCTCCTGTTTTACAAAAGGAGATAGAGGAGTTCTGCTTTCCTTGGGATCAGTCCTCCTCCTTCGTCAGCCTTGGAGAAGGCCGGTAGTGGTGGGCGAAGCCTCTCTTTTGGTTGGGACTGTTCAGTGTTTTTTATAGTTGTGTGGCATGCGTAGCCCCATCCTGATTTTCCGGAGAAAAGGTGATGGGCAGGCTCTGCTTGCCGTTCCGTCTGTCACTGGAGAGGTCCGCCGCTGTACGAGAAGGACGATAGCTTTAAATACTGGTACCCCCTCTTGGGAAGAGTGCCCGTACGGAGAGCGGCGGGGTTAGGTGAAGTTGATTGTGACGGGCGGTACCTCGTACCCTCGTGCCCGAGAT
The DNA here is from genome assembly GCA_019297695.1 of Apostasia ramifera. Lineage (NCBI taxonomy): Eukaryota > Viridiplantae > Streptophyta > Magnoliopsida > Asparagales > Orchidaceae > Apostasia > Apostasia ramifera. The sequence continues at coordinate 552,878 of JAEMOT010003481.1, forward strand.
TACGAAGGTTAATCCTGGGTCGTCGTGGACGATGGTAGGTTGAACCCTCGTGCCCGATATTTGACCTGGGTCAAGAGTCCTGCAAAACCTGAAGCTGAGTCAGCAAATTCGTCAATCAAGTACAAGCCTGTCAGGCGCCACGTGTTCGGCCAGGATGCAGCGCAGGAACCACGTGTTAACAGTAAGCAAATAGAAACTAATTTATTGTAAATTAGGCTATTTTATTAAAATATTAGTAATTATTAGCTTTTTGAAGATTTGTGTTATTTGTGAGATTTTTTTTATTAGTGTAAAAGATTTTACGTAATAATTTAAGATTTGTAAAAATTTTAAAATAAACTTATTTTATTCCAAGAGAGTGAGATGGGTAAATTTTTATTTTAAAGATAATATTTAATATCAAAATTTAGGTAAAATTTAAAATATTATTATTTTAATATTAAAATATATTTATAACATAATTTATACAATTATTTTTAATCAAATTAAAATTAATTTGAAAAAAAAGTTTAAGAGAATTTATATATAAGATATTTTATTTTAAATTTTATATAACTTAAGTTATATTTAATAATTGAATGTGACACATGTGATAAGCACCGGAAAATTATTTTGAGTGTGAAATTTCTGAATTGCTCGAAGCCTGAAAACGTGAGTAAAATATCTTGTCAATTTCAAATTTTTAGGCTCTGTTTGGTTGAAGAAAAAAAATAATTTGAAAAATATTTGTGAAAAATTTTAAAAAATTATATATAATGTGAAATAAAATTAATTAATTATATTAAAAATTATTCTGTGAAATAAAATAATTATTTAATATTAAATTTGTATTTAATAAAATATTTTTAAATTTTTTAAAATAAATTTAAAATTTTATACATAATTAAAATAAGTCAATTTTTTTTAGTCACAAATAATAACTGAAAATCTAACGACCGAGTGGGGTGTCATCAAGCAAAACAATGGGCCATCATATTTCTCATCCGTTGAATCTGCTTTGAGATCTGCGAAAAAGTAAGAGCTCTTTTGACGGCAGTCAGCGCTCAGCTGTAAGCAGAAGGCGAATCCAAGGGTTTTAATTGCTGAAGTACTATTGTTAATATTTCCTACACGACAGGGGATCAGAACAGCTTTTTGAAAATGTCAGCATTGATGGTTTTCTCCGATCGTCAGCTTCGCCTCATACCATTAGCGAAGAAGATAAAGGATTCCAATTCCATTGCCGCTCCCGCGGGCTGCAGCTTCCCATTGATTCACCGCCGACGGCAGCAGCACCGCCTCTCCTCCGCCCTCTGATTCCTCTGCTCTATTTAGGTCTCCGCCTCTTCTGCTGATGGATTCCAATCCGAGGTAAAACAAAAAAAAGAATCCCTAATCTTCTCTCCATCCTCTGCTCGCTTAGGGTTACCTACAATGGGTTTACTGAGGTGGGAATGTTGCTCGCTTTTTCTATTGGTGGCTTTGCTTTTAAGGCCTAGCGGCGGCTCCGGCGACCCCGCGGTGACCGTTGATGTGCGTGAATGCAAGAATCTCTTGAGCTCCGGCCATCGTTACCTCGACGTCAGGTCCAACTCCCGCCAACAGTTCCCTCTTTCCTCCTCCTTCCGATCTTCTTTAAACCCTTTTCTCTGTTTTGTTGATTGATGAAGGACTTTGGAGGAGTTCAGGAATGGCCATCCAGATAACGCCCTCAACGTTCCTTACATGTTCTTCACCCCTGAAGGCAAAATTTCTATTCCCTGTTCATTTTCCTCTTTCGATATTCCTCTCGATGCTCAAAATTTTCAGCATGAAATTTGGATTTAGGAAGGGTGAACAACCCGGAGTTTGTGGAGAAAGTGGCTTCTCTCTTCAACAAAGATGAGTTCATAATTGTGGTATTCATTTCCCTCCGTTCCTTCTGCGTTATTATCTGAATATACAAATGGAGTTTTCCTGCTCTGAATCTGAAATTAGTAGTTTGATCGATGTGTAGAAAATCAAAGGAGATGAGAATTCTGATTTCAGATGAATTAACACAGTTTTTCTTTGATTTTCAAGGGATGCCAGAGCGGTGCCCGGTCGCTGAAAGCAACTGGAGATCTTCTCAAAGCTGTAAGTATTATCTACGCAGTGCTTACCAATGTATGTCTTATCTTCTAGGCTCTGTTTGGTAATAAGAAAAAAAAGATTTGGTTGAAATTTGTAACCATTTTTGAAAAATGTGTATGAGTTAGGAGTATTACATATATATGTGAAACTATTATGTTCCAATGACATCGTGACACGCAAATGAGCAGGCCCCATCACGCGTAAAACACTGTAAAAATCATCAACACCCCCAAGCGTTTGGACGGATTGTCCGGTTAGTCCTAAGCTCTTGGACAGACTGTCTAGTTAGCTAGCCATATGGTCTGCCAGACAATCGAACTTTCTAGTTGGCTGACCGGATGGCTCGTTCAGCTAACAGATCGGGTAGTTATTGAGATAGGTATCTGTCCTAAAATATAGTTATAGTTTGAGATTAGGTGAGTATCAATTAAAGAAAATGTGTGTACATGTAATATCTATTGTTTTGAACGAGTACCTACTTTTCTAGATAAATACCTGCCGGGATATCTACTTGATTTGGTAGTATAACGAACAGTCTGGTCAAATCAATCAGACGTTCCATGTGTCTAATCAACCATTCGGTCAAGCGAACCGAAGGTTTTGTGACTTCTATCCAGCCACTTGGACTTTAAAGTCATAAATGACATTCTATGTGCCATGGGCCTCACTCACCCGCATGGTGACTGTTGATAGGTGGGCGATTCAGTGATTTGTCTGATTCTGCCCACAGTACGCAATATTTCTTGTAGATATGATACCTTTAGATGTTTTTAAGGATAAATCACTTACAATATGTTGAGTTTGGGAATTGGGATATTTTATGCACTTGTTTAGTTTGATATAAAATATAAAATAAGTCTAATAAATTTTAATTTTTAGTTAATATGCAACAGTAATTTTAATATTAAAAACAAATCAAATTTTGTTCATGTTCTACATAAATAGTCACATTCAAAATTAATTTTATTTCAGATTTGACATATATATATATTAAAAATAATAATTTTGTTTCATATTTTATATAAATTATAACATTAAAGTTCTATTTAACTGAACTATCTTTTGAAGATTTTTTAAACTTTTTAGAATAAAGAGTAAAAATTATTTAAATATTATGATATTAAATAAAATTATATTTTGTAAATTGAGATTTATATATAATATAAAAAATATTATTTTTTTAATATTTAAATGTGAATAGTATGAAGTAAATATAAAATATCGATAAAAAATTTTTTGAGGATTTTTTTGGTCCCTAATAAATTGAGAAGTGTAATTTACATATTAAAGATGGATAGTATATGCTCGTTTGGGTGACTTAACTTTTATATAAGCTGCCTAAGTTGTGTAGCTAAAATTGGGTTTAAGAGGAATGAAGAGATGGAGGAGAAGGAGAAAAAGAAGTGTAGAGAAAAATGTAAAAAATGAAGCAAGAATTAGAGGAGAGGAGTGCTCGTTTGGGTGACTTAACTTTTATATAAGCTGCCTAAGTTGTGTAGCTAAAATTGGGTTTAAGAGGATTAATGAAGAGATGGAGGAGACGGAGAAAAAGAAGTGTAGAGAAAAAATGTAAAAAATGAAGCAAGAATTAGAGGAGAGTAGTGCATGATAAGAATGAAAGAAAAATTAAAAAATTAAAAAGAAAAGTGAACACATATTACAATGGTTGAAAGATAAAAAGAATTTTTTATAGTAGTGTTATTAATGAAAAGAAAATCATAATACATGAACTTGTGTGTAAAGGCCTAGTTTTTGTAGAAACTCATAAGTAATATGCCCATTAAACATGATTAATATTTCAAAATTCTCTGTATTTTTTAATTACTTGTCACCCTTAGAGTCTTCTTATTTGCTTAATCTCCGGAGCTCGATAATTTTGATATATTATCATATATTTCGTATAATTAAGAACTACGTTTTATTTATCAAGGCGGGAAGATTTAGCTTTTCATCTCTTTTGAGAAGAAAAGTATTTAGTCATTCATCAATATAAAGTAATATGGTTCGTAATTATGCATTTAAAATATGTGATGGTATATAAATATGTAATTCTCACTTTTTTTTATTAATAATTGCAGGGTTTCAAGAATGTAAAGAACATGGGAGGAGGGTATGCTTTATGGTTGCAGAACGGGTTTGATGTGAAGATAATAAAAGATGAGTCGAGATGAAAATTTGTTTATCGGAGGAAGCATCACGGATTTTATGTTTAGGCTGTGGCAATTCAATGACAATCAAAGTTGAAGATACTGAATATTCTACATTAAGATCATGCACTTCATTTGAATAATGATAAGCTATAGTTAGAGTGAAGAATAGTTTGAGGTAGTGTTATGTTATGGACTCATGTATTGCTTTTGTTGGATCGAAAAAAATTGTTATTTAGGAATGAAACATTAAAAATTTTAATTATTAATTATTGATGTAGAAAATTTATTCGATAGTAGAGGAAGGGCTTTGATCGTATGCGATGGAGATAAACCTCGCAGATGAAGAAGCTAAAAGGAGAAAATAAGGGAAGATAAGCAAATTAAGGTCTTATTTGGTTCGAGTTTTTTTTTATAAAAAAAAAAATTTTATTTTTAAAATTTAATAAAAAAAAAATTATTTTAATGTTGAAAAATATGTTAAGATATTTAATTTTAATATTTATATTTATGATACAAAGTAAAATTAATTTTTATAAATAAAATTTATGTTGGATTAAAAAAAATTCTTGAACCATGTTAAGGAAAAGTTAAATAAAAGAAAAGGTAAATTGCATGCAATTGGATGAGTGTTTAAAATTGATTCTAATTTTTTGATCTTAATTAAAATTGAATTGTTAATTTTTTTTTAATATTTGTAAAATTATTTTTATTTATTAATTTTGTAATTGTCTAGAATATAATTTTAGAATGGTAATATTAATATTTATATGTATATTTTTTAGTGCAGAGAAATTAAATTTTAAATTTTTATTAAATTTTTAAAAAATAGTGAAAATAATGGATTATAATAATTTTTTAAAATATGTAAATAATTTTAAATAATTGAAAAAAAAATGTATGTATTTGATTGAAAAATAATAATAAAAATGGTGAGATTTTAAAAAAGAAATTAAAGTCATAACACTTTTATAATTTTAAAAATTTTAAAAAATTAAAATTAATTTATAATGCAACTTATCAAAAGAATATAAGAGCAGCAGTGCACCAGTTCACTTTCAAAAAAAAAAAAAAGCTGCAAAAAGGACAGAAGATTGTGTTGAACAACTACACTCAGAATATAAAATTAACTTTAGTTTGAATTAAAGTTAATTTGCATGTAAATTTTAATGTTAAATTAATAATTTATTAAGTCAATTTAAATTACAGTTAATTTTATTTTATATTTTATATACATTTTAAAATAAAAAATACTAATTTTAATTCACATTAAATTAAACACATATTTTAAAATAAATTTAATTTAATTTAATTTAAATTTTTTATAAATTACAAAATAAAAATATTTTACTAATAGTTAATTTAATAGGATCAACTTTTTTTCAACAATTTTTTTTTAAAATTTTCTTTTTTAAGAAAATTTTACCATCAAATCAGACGGTGTTGAATTAAGAAGAAAAACTAGTTGAAAACTTAGAATTTATTTGATTTGGGTTTTTTTTTCAGCTCAATATAAATATTAATTATAAAAATTAAATTTACTTCATATCTAACATAAATACGAATATTAAAATTAATTTTATTTTATATTTTACATATTTTTTAATATTAAATTAATTTTTTTTAATTAAATTTATAAGATAATAATATTTTTTTTTAAAAAAAATTTAATTCTTCAATCAAACGAGGTCTTAGAGGGAAATACAGAGTTGTTAAGTGAAAACTAAAATGATTCACAATTTTCTGAAAAAAAAATTTCAGAAAACTAAAAAGATTCAGGAAAATCATATCATTAGCTTAATGTTTGAAGGTTTCATTTTATGAACAAAAGTATATAGGATTTTTTACATACGGAACATAAAATTTATACGAAATTATGCATTTTATCATCAATTTGTAAATATTACCACTATCACACCATATTCATTTAAATTTTACGCATTTCACATATTTCACATATTTCATATATTTTATAATATTATATATAATTTAAAATACATAAATTCATAAATATTTAAATTATTATTTATATAAATTAATTTATTTATAGTATTTAACTAATATATTAATAATATAGTTAAGATCAAGACTAATTTAGAAATATGAAGTTCACCATAAAAAAATATGATGTGAAATATGTGAAATGCATAAAATTTAAATG
>JAEMOT010003481.1:559737-581707 GCA_019297695.1 Apostasia ramifera
ATAAAATTTAAATGAATATGGTGTGATAGTGGTAATATTTATGAATTGATGGTGAAATACATAATTTCGTATAAATTTCATGCCTGTATGTAAAAACCCCAAGTATATATTATAATTACTTAAAAATAATACATATTACAAAAATTAGAAACCAAAAATCTACATATGTGACCTACATCCAAGGTTTTGAAAATAGGACCGGCTTCAGAACCGGTAGATTGAAAGGTTCAAGATTCAATGGTCGAACCGGGGTTGAACCGGGGTCGAACCGGGATGAAGTAAAAATTAAAAAAACTAATAAAATATAATATAAATATAGTTAAGATATATATTATTCACACATCAATACAATAATTAGACATAAAATGAATGTTTAATAATTAAATTTAACAAATAATATCTTATGTCAATAACCTAAAAAATAACTCCAAGCAAATCGAAATAACAATAACCCAATAAAATATTCACAAATTACAAATTGAGTATAATATTTAGTACATCATTAAATGATCTGAACAAATATATGTTTTATCAATATTAAAATACTAAATTATTTCATCATTTTATATCACTAAAATACTAATCATTCCGAAAGGATGGGGGCTGGAGAGGAGAGTGAGAGGCAAGGGAAATCGCGAGTTCGTGACTGTCGCGCGAGTAGAGACCGCAGAATGAAGGTTGAGTTAGGGACCCAGAGTTTAGGAAAATTTTTTTTTTAATTTTAAACTCAACCGGTCCAACCGTACCGGTTCACCGGTTGACCGGTTGAACCGCGGTTTAGACCGGTTCTGGCCGGTTTTAAGCGGATCCGATTATAAAATTAAATCGGACTGGTTGGCTGACCGGTTCACTGTTCGACCGGTTGAACCGGCCGGTCCAGTTTAGTTTTTAAAACCTTGCCTACATCTCAAATAGTTCTAATCAAGGGAAGTCAGAGGTAGAGTCAAGATACTTGAAAGTTCTTGTGATATTGATTAGGAATGAGAGAATTCTTTCTTCTGTATTATTGTCATGGGTTCTCATGTTTTTTTATAGTCGACGTCATATGTGCAGATACTATTAATGAAGCTAAATAATAGTAGATTCTTAGGTTAGAGATTTAATTCATATAATTCAAAAATTTAAAATCTACTATATAATATCATGTAATCTAAAAGTAAAGATATATTTCACTTTAACTTTAGAGAACTGCTTGACTTGAGTACTTTTCAGAAAAATCACTTATTCTAGTATTACTCTACCGCAAACACGCTTAACAGTGGAGTTTTTCATCATTAGCCTTACTTCACTTAGCGATCATTCTCTGCCCTCTTTGAATATGCATGTCGCATAGTAGTTTATGATACTTCTCGTTAGTTAACTCCACCTCTTAATCTAAACATGGCCTAAGATTAATTTTAATTCAAATTAAAATTACCTTGAGCAAACAAGCAAAGCTTTTCCTTATTTGGAATGGAGTTGAGCTAATTTACTTGAGATTAGTATCTTAGTTAGTATTGGGTTAGGGGGCCTAAATAGAAATTTCTATTTATTTTGAAATTTCTATTTATTTAGTAACCTAAGTTTACAAGAGTTGATATAAATATTTGGTTGGTTGATTGTGACGTCCCGGCTGCTGATACTTGACCCCTCTTTTTCACTGGGCCGAACCACCAGCAACCGAGGCGTCGGAACTTAAAATTTTACAACATATTATTTAAAACATACCTTTCTTACCGTAATTTCTGATAACTCACATCATATCCCATGATCCATCTAGTGCAGGATCTGCCACTAAAAATGACAGGAGTTTGTTAATACAAACTCAGTAGGTAAAATAGTATCCCAATAATCACAATATAACGAGAATAATAAAAAAAATAAAATATCAAATTAGAATGATACAAATAAATCATGGAATGCTCAATAATATTTCACATAAATATAAAACACAAGCAGCCTCATATTAAAAATAATCATCATAAATCACATATCATTAAACTCACTTTATTTCGTCATAATACAATATTATTCTGTTGCGTAATGTGGATCTGTGAAAAGATATGAAAATGATAGATCTAAATCACGAAACAGAATAATATTGTGTTATGATGAAATAAAGTGAGTTTAATGATAACCCATATTAGAGATATGATAGTCCTCCAACTAATAGAAAGATAAAAAAAAAATTATACAAGTAATGAAAAAAATGAAAGAAAAAAATTACGAGAGAAATAACTCAGTTTATGTTGAAGTTAGTTTTAATGTAATAGCGGTGGCGGCGTGGTTAATGAGTATATAATAAAATAATTTGATTAAATAAGTAATTTAGTTAACCTATTTCGAGCCAATCAAATATGGGAAGTTAATTTTTTCGTGTTATAGTTTTTATTTAAATATTTATTTTTTTGTAGTTTAAAATTATTTTATTATTTAAATTTTATTCAAAAGAGTGGTAATTGAAATATTCAGAATTTTTTATTAGACGTAATTATTGTAAAAAAAAAAGAATTAAAAAAAAAGAATTAAAAAAAAAAGAATTTCTTAAACCGGAAGCAACATCAGCCGACCTCGAACCGGAGATCTACTCGGAACAACTCCGCCATCCCTTCCCCATTCCCTCCTTCCCGACCAGACTCCGCTCGGCTTCGCGCCTCCGCTCGCCTGTCCTCGTCGCCATGGTTCTCGAGGTTCGGATATCCGTTCTCGTTGAATCTTTGCTCGTTCTTATGTTGTCTTTGCAATCTTTACCATTGTTTCAGCTGTAGTTTTTGGTTAGGGTTTGGACTAAAACTTATCCGGACATCGCAGGCAACCGTGATCTGTATCGACAATTCGGAGTGGATGAGGAACGGCGATTACGGCCCTACTCGATTCCAGGCTCAAGCGGATGCCGTTAACCTTATAAGCGGTGCTAAAACGCAGGTATCTCATCTCGTTTATGTGGTGAAATTCGGTGCTGTTTTGGTATGTACATTAGGGTTTCTGTTGTTTAGTTGGGATGATATTCTTGCTATCGATGCTTTTATACCTTTTCGGGAATTTGAGTTTTGCTTGTTGCTGCAGTCAAATCCGGAGAACACGGTGGGCTTACTGACTATGGCAGGCAAAGGAGTTCGTGTTTTGCTCACTCCAACCAGTGACCTTGGGAAGATCCTTGCCTGCATGCATGGTAATGCCTTTTGATTCATTGTCGTTCGCCATTGTTTCGCTATTGTTTTCCGGGTTTTCTAGAATCCGATGGCCATGCCCTACCTATTTCTGGATGATTGTGTTCCAAATCATGGAGAACATGATCTCCATTGCTCCTTCTCTTCCGCAGAAGGCTTGAGTTAGTAATTGCATCGCATCTCAGGGGATAATGTGCTAACTTTGACGATTGAAACATCAACCCAATGTAGGTATAAATAAGGCCTAGGTTGGATTTTTTTATTCTTTTTGCCCATTTGCTTTCCTTTTGAGTTCAATCTTTGCATACAAAGTCACATTTATATTTGGTTGTCTATCAATGTGTTATGTTGAATATATAAATTTTATCATAATTTCTACAGCAGCCGAAAGAATAAATAATGGTGACGTAGTAGCAACATGTATATATCTTTGTAGTCTGATATCGGTGTTGTTTCTGGGTTTCTAGTTGTATCATGTGAGATTTTTAAAGGAAGATGAAATAGAAAATTGGAAATTGAATCGAAGTTTTAATCTATAAAGCAAAGCAGTAATGTATATTTGTGGTTTTTTCATTTCTATAATAACTAATTTTTGGTTGGGTTATACATGTTTAAACACGTGTAAGCAAATCTTACTTTTCTTCTAGTAAATAGCTCTATCCGTAAGCATGAACTCCTAAATAGACTTATACTGCCGCATTGAATGACATGTGAAACAACCAGTTGCTGCAATCAGTTCATTTGGGACAGCATTTCCAATTGTTATATCCTTGACATGCATGTTTGTCTTTCCCCTCAAGGGATTCAAAGGCTCTTAAATTTTGTTATTATGGTGAAGAATTCCCTATTTTTTCTTGTACATCACAGCAGGGGAAGTAATATTGCTGCTGATTAACGTTAATTGTCATATGTGCTATGCAACTTTTAAGCCACTCCTGGTATGGTGCATGCATTAACATTAAGAATCATAGTTTTAACAGAATACTAGACATAAATTGGTTGTTAAAATTTAAGTTTTTCCTTTTGTATATTTTGGGGGTGGGCTTGCAGGTGGAGTGCATGCATTGCGGTGCTAATGAAATGAAAGCTCATTTTTACAGATACAACCTACTCTTTCATCTTTGAAGGGCCACCATCCATTTACCATCATTCAATTGACTTCTGCACAAAGAACTAATTTATTTCAAACAGCTCTAAATCCTTAGGGTAGTTGACACTTTTCTTAATGCAGAGCAGACAATAGACTACAATACTACTGATTCACTGTGCACTTATGTTGTGTATTTAGGTCTCGATATTGGTGGTGAATTAAATCTGGTATCAGGGATCCAGGTTGCTCAATTGGCTCTGAAGCATCGTCAGAATAAAAATCAGCAACAGAGGATCATAGTTTTTGCTGGAAGGTAGCTATTTTACAGGATGATAGCTAGTTTATTCTTGGTAAATTGATCTCAAAGGTTGCAATTTATTGCCAATTTTTTGTGATAGCCCAATCAAGCATGACAAAAAGATGCTGGAGACTATTGGTAGAAAGCTAAAGAAGAATAGTGTTGCCCTTGACGTTGTTGACTTTGGGGAATCTGATGATGGGAAATCTGAAAAATTGGGAGCTCTTATTGCAGCAGTGAACAATAATGGGAACAGTCACATAGTTAATATTCCTGCTGGTCCAGCTGCTCTTTCTGATACTCTATTGAGGTAACTGTATGTCATTTTTCAATCTTTATTTAAAATACTCTACCTCCAACAGGTCTCATTTGCTATCTTCTGCAGCACACCTATTTTCACAGGCGATGGTGATGGTGGTAGTGGGTTTGCTGCTGCAGCTGCGGCTGCTGCAGCCGGTGGAATGTCTGGATTTGAGTTTGGGGTGGATCCTAACTTAGATCCCGAACTAGCTCTTGCACTTAGGGTTTCAATGGAAGAAGAGAGGGCTAGGCAAGAAGCTGCTGCAAAAAAGGCTGCAGAGGATGCTGCTAAACAGGAAAAAGGAGGGGGGCAGGCTTCAGATTCTCAGGATGCTGCCATGGCTGAGCCAGTCACCTCTTCAACTCCTGTAACTGATGGAAAAAGGCATGATCTAACGGTCTGTCTCCCTCTTCCTCTTTATCCAAACATGTATTTATATTACGTGTTATTATTGGACTTTCATTTCCCTTATAATACTTGTAGGGTGCAATTAATATGAAGGCAATGCTCAAAGCAGCTCCTCATACTTATATCAAACTTTGTTAAAGGTGTAGTTATTATCGAGTAATGTTCTTGCACTAGGTTTCCTTCTACCTTTAATAGGGAAACTTCTGTGATTGCCTTAACATATGGTCCAATCATCTAGGATCCCAGCAATGTCATCATGGTGCAGGTTATCAATACCTAGGAATACAGGAGAGGTTCATTGGAGTGTAAAATATTGTTGCAAAATTGTGTTTTGAACTCTTCTAAATGTCAGACTTCACTCTCAAGCATTAAATCTACTAAATTGAATGCAAGTATGTTAGAAATATGAAGCATAAACACTCAACTAAAAGATACCCAGTTTGTCTCTTTCACTTACTTGTAAAATGACTAGTTCTAACGGATACTTGGCCCTTGCTTTGTATAGCTATGTTTTTTATATTGGTTTGGGTTATTTTCAGACTGGAGAGAGAAATTTATTTCAGTATTATGATCTAAAATAAAATTATTTTATTATTGAAAATTGTATTAATTGTGAAATAAAGTTGATTTGTTTGCAATATGTGTAGAATGTGAAATAAAATTGATTTTTAATATTGTAAGTTGTGTAAGCTATGAAATGAATATAAAAAATTGTGGGGATTTTTTAGGTGGAAATCAGTGAATTTTTGGTCCTTTACCAAACAAGGATGGTCCTCATGTTGTTAAGTAACTCAAACTGACTCTTGCTTTATTTCAGACTATGGATACTTGGATAGTTGTCATGTTTGATGGCATCATATCCTATCCTATTGCAAACTTTGGCCATATCGTTAAGTTTCGGTCTCCTGGAGGATCACATTTTTCCTTTAGATTTGGTCAACCGCGTTGAATGTAGACAGCTGCAGGGGGCTGTGGTTAGTGTGTTGGCTTTGCAAAATTATAAGGTGTGAAGGAGTTTTCGTCCTACCAAAGGCTGCAAGAAAGTTTGACAACTACAGACATCTGGAAGACACTGTTATTTGTTCACAGCAGTAGCGAGGCTGACTAAGTAATTTTCTCTTTATTGATGGAACATCTTGCTGACTCAAAATCAAGAAGAGATGGTTGTTGATCGTGCTTGGTATCAAAACCTGGTAATTGGACTGGATCTGATGGAAAACGACCTGGAAATAGAGCTTATCCTTGTAAAATAGAGAATGTTAGCATTCATGCCTTTAGAAATTTGCTTGTAGGAAAGAAACTTTTGATATTTTGTATCCCAGATAAATCTTTTTTATTCATTTTTAAGGACCTTGCCCTACTTTTCTTTATGTTCATATTAATATGATGTACTGATTTCAATAACAGTTTGCGAGCAATCCAAGCTTGAGTAGCTTAGTAAGCTTACTATTCCTTTTTGACTATTGTAGAAAGGTATCCTAATGGAATGGGGATTTGAAATTAACTACGTAGCCTGTTCTAAGTATCAACCTCAAATATATTTATTTTTGTCATAATTTGATACTAACTATTCAATTGTTTCTTCTACCGTAAAAAAAATTCAACTGTTTCTTTTGCTCTTTGGAGCTTTTCATTGACAATCTATGCATAATCATACTTTTGACAATAGTACTGCTATCTTTCCTAAGGATAGTTTTCAAACAAATCCATTGGAATCAAAGCCAAAAAAGCCATGTTGGGATGCTCCCACTTTCATTCACATAACAGATGTTATTGGTATCTTAGAACCTGTTTCAGGGTATATTGTTTTACAAATTAAAGATCTTCTGTGTTGTGTGTGAAGAATGGGTTTTAGCTGTTGAAAGATTAATGCTTATGCTATAAAAACCATGAATTTAAGTGCCAAGAGCCACTGCTTTATCATAAAAGAAGTAATCTTGAACTTTGAAATTGTTGACAGGATGATGATACTGCATTGTTACAACAGGCTCTTGCAATGTCTATGGATGATGCTAGGCCTAATAGTGCAGGTGTGGCAGACACCGATATGTCAGATGCTGTTGCAGAAGACCAAGACTTAGCTTTTGGTTAGTTTTGTGTTTGATTAAGTGCTATATTTGTGATAGTGGGTTTTTTATGTCATGGCATATGACACATCATTGTCTGGAGGCTGGGCTAATTTTGCTATCTTTGCGGAGTCTTTTTTGTACTGGTCTTCATTATTATAACCAAATAGATTGAATGAGTTCATGACATAGAAAATGTGGTTTCCAGATTTCTCACCTTGGTCAATGATTTTGAACCTTCTTTGGAACTCTAATGGTCATATTATTGCTTTTAATACGGAGAATATATTTGAGGATTTTGTTGTTCATTTGCAAATTGGTTATTTATTTAGAAAGCATACTGTTGGAAAAATCTAATGTAGTATTTGAATGGCTACATTTCTTTATGTACCTTTTTTTGAATTTTTTGGAATGATAGTATGTTGATTGTTTTGGATAAGTAGAATGGATCATCTATTCCCATAAATCCACATAACTTTTAAATGGCTTTGTTGGCAATTTTTAACATTTGGAATATTATTTCATGTTTACTTTAACCTCCATAATTGCTTTTGGCCACAACCATACTGCATTCTTGTATACACATTTGAAATACCATAGTCGATTTATTACATGAAACTCTAAATGATTGCATGTCTAATCTAAGATAGGCCTGGGACCTCTTTCCAGATTTGTGTTCTATCTGATGGGTCTCGGGACAAACATTACATGGAGGTTTTTATATGGGTTGCTCGGTCTCTCTTTAGCTAACGTTTAAGTTGATTCTCTCATTAGTCAAGTCCATATCTTTTTGTTGCTAACACGAAGAGGCAAGGAGTGGAGAAGGCAAAACAACTTCTTGATTCTCACTTAAGGTTTACTCATTTTTCAACTGATTTGGCATGTTCAATTTCTCTCCTATTTATAAAAGGTTTATGCTTGTAGGGTTGGGTTGATTCTAAGCTACTCATTCATCCTTTCCCCTATTATGTTCTTTTCGAATTGCAGTAAAGGTGATGCATCTTTTATCCTTGATTTTTTGTGTATGGTTGGCGCCTCTTATGTCTTTATTTGTTGACACCCGGGATTCTGCTAGAATTTGTTCCTTATTTGGCACCGTTTACACCAAAATCTGTAGTGATAGGTGTTGGGATAGTGGACTCTTGAGGCTTATGCTTGACATGCTTCTTTGTCTTCTTCTTTCTGCTCGAGCTGGAGTAGAAGTTGAGTCTTGGTTCTCTTTTGTTAGTCATCGCGATCTGTCATCAAGATTGAGGCTTGCATTGGACTCTCAAGGTTGAACCTTGAGGTTGCTTCTTGGTTCATTCTCATTCGACCCAAGTTGCCCTCATGGTCAAGGTCTTGTTCTCTCTCATCGTATTGTTGAATCCTTTGTGTTTCTAGACCAAGAGTAGTCCTTGAGGCTGAGGTGGGTTCTTTCTCGATGTGCCATTGAGGCTTGGTTCTCTCAACTTGTGATGTCCTTCAAATCAAGGTCGATGTCGAGTCGTTGTGTGCTCTTGGTGTCAAGGCTTTGATCTTATATCTTAATCTCAAGGTTGATCTCTACCTTGGTGTTGAAGTTGGTAGCGTTGTTCCTTTTGTAGAATCATCTACATCTGATCTCCTATTGTCAGGACTTGATATCAGTGGCCTTGTTTGGTTGGGGGAAAAAACTCAAAACTTCTCCAAAAACACTTTCTTCAATATTTTATATTTATTTCATATCATATATAAATTTAAATATTAAAAATCAACTTTATTTTACATCCTACACAAATTTCAACTTTAAAACTTAACTTTATTTCACATCTCACATGTACTTTAATAAAATTAATTAATTTTATTTTACATTCAACATAATTCTCAATAATAAAATAACTTTATTTTACGTCATAACATTAAAATATATTTCTTTTCTTTTTTTATCTCAAAAAAATTTTAAACATCCCAAAATGTACTCCAACCAAATGAGGCTTTTGTGATGCTTTATCGCAGTGACTGTGTTGATGTGTTGGATGGCGTTTTATCAAGGTGGCATTGCTGATTTGTTATATTTTGAGTTGTCTCCAAGGTGATGTTGTTGAGCGTCAAGCCTCAAGTTTATTTGGCACCTCGAAGGTCGAGGTTAACATTGGGGATTTTTTGGTTGCCCCAATTTTGATAGTCATTACGTCACTTTGTACTAATTCTACGAAGATAGTCCACCATTATTGAATTATACAGTTAGCTTACCTTGAGAATGCTGGAAAGTGAATGTCCGTTGAGCATGTTCCCCATCCATCGGAGAATCTTAGTAGTTGGCGATGTCTCTCTATTGCTTAGCAAAGATGAACAAAAATGCTAATGCCCTAGTTTATTTTAAGGGATATAGAATTGGCATCCATACTTATTTAATCCTGACTGCAGGGATCTTTTTTTCATCAAATGTTGTACTATGTACCTTTTATCAACACCCATATGCGTGTATTTATCTATGCCATATTTCATAACAAATATATTTAACCATCTATGCACAAGCTTTCTTCTGCGATTCTTCTTTTTTTGCTTCATAATCTTTTTGCAGTTGTGATTGTCAAATGGGATATCAATGCCCAAATTCCTGTCCCCGGCCTGCCAATCAACTACCCTCCCACAAATGAAGATGATTGCTCTCATACATCTTTATATAACTTTCGCCATTTTGTTTCCTTACACATTTATATTTTTAGATGGAATAGTGCTTAACTAAGCTTTATTGATTTCATAACCTTCTGTATAAGATTGAATGTACCAATGTTTATGTTTTGCAAATATGTTATACATGCTTTCAATACTCAGATAAAATTTCACCTGCTAATTAGGTTGAGTTTCCTTCTGCAGCCCTTCAGATGTCTATGCATGAGAATTCTAAAGATGCAGCAAGCCAGTCAGACATGAGCAAGGTGCTGGAGGACCAGTCTTTTGTTTCCTCCATTCTTAACTCGGTAAATGTCTTGGCATATATATGTGTGTTATGGTTTTTCGCTCTTTATATTAGTGAACATATAGTATATAATATTCAATTACCCTTACAGCTTCCTGGTGTTGACCCTAATGACCCTACTGTTAAGGATCTGCTGGCATCTTTGCAAAGCCAAACAGAGGTTTGCCTGTCAGCACTTCGGTCTTGTAATGTATTTTGGTGGCATATTTGTTGGTTCTAACTATTGTCAGTTTGATACTGCAATATGGTCATTTATTTTGGTAATTTTTAGAAACACAGTTCATTCCATTCCTATTCATTGATGCGAGCTTGAATAGAAATAGTGCTACTTTCAACTTTTGACTAGATAGTAATGCTGATCAGTTCTGAAGTTTATTTATTTATTTATTTTGAAAATGTTTTATAGTATAGCTGATAAACATTGCACGATGTTGTTTTTCTCAAGAAGGCATCTCATTATCTTCTGGATCTGTGCACTGTAACTAAAGCATTTCATTGGCTTATTATTGTTTCTGCTGGCTAATCTAAATTCTTGTGGGGTTGTAATTGTTTATATTTACACCTTTTCTCCATTTTATTGTGCCTCATAGTTATTCTTTGATTATGAAGTTGCCCGTGCCACAGTGACTAAAGTCTAAGGTCATATTTTGGTAGTATGATTATTGTCCACTCTCAGATCAATTTTCTTCAATCCTTCATGCTATTAATAGTAAAATGGTCATGCAATCGCAAATGTCCACATGTTTCCCAGACTTCTGAGTTTGGGCAAACTAACAATCCATTTATGATCAACAGACGGATGGACCTCCCTGTCAAATGGATGGGCTTCCCTAGACAAATGCATTCAACTTGAGTTTTGCTTTGCAAGGCATTACCTCTTGGGATGTCACTGCTTGCGCAATTGTTAGGCCCTTGTGTTGCAAGCATCCGGCTCCATTCGGTTGCTTTCCAGAGTGTACCTGTTGAGATATCTTGCTTTATTTCATTTCGACCATACAGTTACTTCAATGGGAAGACATTTCTTGACCAAATAGACAAATCCCATTTAGCTGAATGATCTCCCTCCTTTAGATCCCTCAAACAAGCATAAAAATTACAAATCCTAGGACAAACGAACAGATGCAGTTGACCATGTGGTCGTCCCTCGGTCAAATTGCCCTGTTCATCCATACAACCTTTTGTCGGACAACCTATGTCTACCAACCTAAAATCATTCTCCACTCGCTTTCCACATTTGTAGAGTTTCCTTTTGATGTCCAGTGTCTTTTCAAGCATTTGCCTCTTGCGACCAATAGGCATTTTCTAAGGTGGTTCCAATGTCCAATGAGCGATGCTTAGTTGCTAACGCCTACTTGTATATTGTTGGAAGTTAGTGACAAAAGGTGACACACAATAGCTTTTCCTTGGAGATATATATATATACACACGCATTAGAGTGAAGGAAGTAGGATTAGGTTCCAACTTTACAACGGCTTGATTGGCTCGACTCTCTTTGCCTCTCCTCCATTACAATCAATCTCTAGATCTTCGCCCAAGCTCCAAGGCTTTAGATTGTTCCTCTGCCCTAGGGTTGTTAAAATTGTTCGACACTTGAAACTAGCTCAAATTAATTTGATTTGAGTTTTTTCGAGTCGAACTTCGAGCCACATAAAAGACTTATAATATGTTGAGTCGATTTCGCTTGAAATATATTCAAGTTGACTTCAAACTCAAAAATTAACTCAAAATCGAATAGATTTTAGCTGACTCAAATCAAGCTCGACTCGAACTCGAAATCTTGAAGTTATAGTTCTGGCAAACTCACCGAAATTTAACTCGTTACTAGCCCTAGTTATAACCAATTTACTAGTGCATTTGGTTAGTATCTTTTGTTCCCTTCCATGTTACATAGGTTCGATTCCTAGAGAGAGCCTATTTGAATTTTGAAATTTTTGTCTTAATTAAATTAATTTTTTATCATAATTTTTCATTAATATAAATTAAAATTTGAATTTATTTATAGTTGATTTGAAAGTTAGTCCATGTTAACTCAAACCCGATTTATTTCAAGTCAACTCAACTCAAACATGATTTGATTTGTACTCAAGTTAACTTCGAGTTAATTCAAACTCACTTGAACTCGACTAGCTACTAGCCCCTCTCAACTGAACACCATGGAACTTCTTCATTCAATCACTAGGTCTCATTATTAGGCACTATGTTACAACATCCGACTCCAATCAGATGCTACAACTCGATTGGAGATGTCTTAGCATATTTCATCTCAACCATACAACTACTTCAATGGGAAGACATTTTCTGACCAAACAAATAACCTAGCTTAGATGAATCGTCTCCCTCCTTCAAATCCTTTGGACATACAGATCCCTAAGACAAACGAACAGATGTAGTTGGTCGGATGGCCATCTCACGGCCAAGTTGCTCTCTTTAGCCATGCGATCTTATGTTGGACAAACCTATCTCTGCTAGACTCTCATAATCCTCCACTTGCTTTCCACATCTCTAGAGATTCCTGTTGATATTCAGTGGCTCTCTTCAATCCCTTGTCTCTAGTGACTGATGGACATTTGTGTTGAGGTGGTGCGATCCCTAGCTACTAGCACCTACCTATATGTTTCTGAAAGATAGCGACATAAAGGTGGCACAGAATAGCTTTTATAGGGTATATGTACTTGCCAAAGTGAAGGAAGCAAGGTTCGGTTCCAACTTACTACAACTTGATTGGTTCGAGTCTCTTCGGGGCACTCTTAATACAATAAGTTTCTAGATATTCACCCAAGCTCTAGGGCTTCAGATTGTTCCTTTACTAAACGCCTTGGAACTTTCTTCTCCATGCTTTCACAACTCCTGAGAGAACTCTTATCCATTTTTGTGCTTTGCTCGCCATTGCCTTTAGGCGACTATTTCTATCCATTGTTGTACATTCTATTTCAAGGTTTTACTCCCTCTTAACCTTTTGAGCATTTGATTGTTAATGTGCTCCCTCCCTCCTAGTTTTATCCCCTACATTTAAGGGCCTTTATATGTTTTCTTCTTGCTATTTTCTTTTGCTTTTGCTCTTCGAAACGGTCTAATTTTGGTGAGATTTGAGCCCTTTGACCCCGTGTGACAGATGTTTGAATCAACAAACACTAAATTTTGAAAATTGTCCAAACAAGAAGAACCAACATATTTTTATTCTTGATTTTATTTCCGCCACATCACGCCTATCGTTCATGACCATTTTTTTAATATTAATTGCTGGGAATAAACAAGGTTGAATTATGAATCTCTACTATTCTATCCGCAAAAGCTTGACTTTGGCTTACAATCTTTGCTGCAGCAGAAGAAAACTGAAGAAAAATCAGACGAAGAAAGTGAGAAGTAAACGGGTTTATGATACGTTACCTGGCTTTCTTTACATCCTTGGTGAGTCCAACCACAATATTTGGTATGAGAAACTGTAGAACGCATTCGTACTGTTCTTTTGCAAACATGTTTTTCCAGTGTAAGAACTTTGTGAAGTTTCTGTCACGCTTCCCATTCCTCTTCTAGATGCTTCTGATTGTTGGATTGCATTTCTACAGAAAATGGGGACACTCCAGGATTCATCTCATACCCCTATCTTTTATACTTGAATTTTTTCAGTAATTTATTATTTCAACTTTGGATGTCAAACTCAACCTGCTAATAAGTATCACGTACTTGAACTATCCAATGAAGGGTCCTGGAATTGTGAACCACATTGACCCAACGCAAGTCAGGTTCCCATTAATAGAACTTCTGTTCAATGAAAATGGTTCACATTTTGTTCAACTCGAACTTTGGCAGAACTGATACTCTCCTACAGAGTATTTTAGTTGAATGGAACCTGAAATTCATAGGTCGGTTTTCTGGGCTGTGTCAAGTTTGAAAAGACTGCTATATCTCAAACAACAACAACAACAACAAAATTATCTTAATCTCAAACAAACTGAGATCGGCAATGTGGATTTCTCTTTCGTTTACAGCATCTCTTTTATGTGATCGAAACTGAAAGTGAATTATGTCAGTGTCATTTTTGCTATAACAATCATGCTATCATTTTTGTTGATTCTTTTGTTGTAAAGTACCCTTTTTTTTTTAATTTTTGCAGGTCATCACGCATATCTTTGTAGTAGTTCCTTGTCGGCTCACCCACGTTACTGGATGGAAGAATGGCTAATATTCTAGTGAACCGGACTCGACTTTTTCCTCCTCTTTTTTTAGAAGAAAATATTTTCGGAAGTAGTACTACTTCCCATGTCGGCGTTCACTCTGATTTAATCACTTGCATGGGTATTTATCCCCCTTCTTCAAATTTGGATTTTGGAACGATGACATTAACCTCCGGGGACTTTAGAATTTATTTCAATTGAATTTGATAGCGTATCTCTTGAGATTCTTTGGTTTGGATGTGGATCATAACGATGTTGCATTTGATTTTGTTTTCCATAGTTTAAAAAAGTTATTTGTCAATCAATGAAAATTAAACTATTGAATACTAAATTTCTATAGTTTGACGGATCCAAGTCCCTTTCAGCGAGAAAATGTTGTCTTATTTTGTTTTATTGAAAATCACATTAAAGAATGGAAATTAATGTTCGTTCAGTCGTTTGCATTTTGTTAAATTTAAAGCTACTTGATTTTTTTATAGTTCAATTTTTGTTTTAAAAAAATCCATTTAACTCATAATAAATTACTTAATGTGTATAAGTATAAATATTTAAAACTTTTTAAAATACAATTGAAATTTTTTTATACGTAAATTAATTATAATAATTTATATAAAAAACGGAGATTAAAAATAAACACAAAATTTAAAAGTAGATTTGAATTTATATAGTGTTAAAATTAAAGAATTGAGATTAAAATTTGTATTTCATCTTTACGTAAAATTTGACTTCAAATCAGAAGTCAAGGCTTCTAATACAATGAGACGTCCATTCAAATAAATAAAAAAAATTAATTGCAGTATCATAAAAGCATTAAATTTCATGATAAATGTCAAACAGCAATACTTCATTTGATGCAAACAGGTAAAAAAAAAGGCACTAACATGGTTAACAATAAAGTTTCAACAGAAAGAAATATTGATATTTTTTGCATCTACAACTAAGAATAGTTACGAGAAAAAAAAAAAAAAAAATACAGGTAGGTCATCCCAGCCCAACATCAACTGCAGGCTGCTGTAATTATAATCCGAAGAACATCGACATATAAATATGAAACAATCATACCTACTTCTTTGGCAGATTAGTGGATAACCTAAAGTTCTTTCTATATAATCTGCCTTATTCAATTTTTTATGCCTGGAATCCACTGCCAGATGGATTGATTGACCCATCCTTCATCTTTAAGAGGGTCAGCAGTGAAAATTCCAAGGAGCCTTGCAAAAAGACGGAGAGATAAAATTAAAAAGAATATGAGCAAAATGGTAAGAGATTAGTGCCATGATGCCAACTGCTTGTAACCACAATTGTAAGGGTCCAAGCTGCACTCTGGTTCCTTCCTAACTAATGAAAGCCCAGAGCTCACCACCTGTGGTGGTGGTGAGCAGGTCCTCATCTGCTCTGGCAAACTATCATGTTCCATTGCAAGTGAATGCTTCAAACTACACGATTCCCGCGAATCTCTGTATTCCATCGGCAGCATGCCAAAATTTAAGTCAAAACTGGGCCTTGTGACGCTAGAATTTGGGGTAGTGCTAGTTAAACTCATTAGAAAGGGTGGGGTTGAAAGTGATGCACCATTCACTTCGGCTGAACCCAGAATTTGAGGCACTGCATTAGTTCCCCTAACATAATGTGATGATTGGAAAGGTATTAATCCGTGATATCCATAACCAGGTGGTGGCACTTGATGAGCATAAGGCAACATATTTTCCATGTAGGACAACTGAGCACGATCAGTGTGAATTTTGCTCTCCATCCTCATGATGGTGAATGCTGGATCATTTACTTCAACCCCGTATATGCTCGCAGCATTTGGTATGTTGACTTTCTGAGAAACAGCATCAAATAAACATGGGTTGCCGTTCAAGTCGAAGTTTCTCGGTAATGGTTGCCTCGAATATGATGAAGATGCAGTGGACAGGCTCTGGTCTCCCTTTTGGTGACGATTCCTAATAAGTGATGATTGAAATGCTGGTTCCTCATCTCCAACACAGTTGAGGTCTAATTTAACCCTTTTCTCCCTCCTCACTGAACTGACTTCAGCAGAAGAGTCTCTGGAAGTGATGGCAGAAGAAAAAGGTAACTCTTTAACTGATGCAGGTCCCTCTTGTAAATCAGACTCAGTTTGGGCCACATTCAAATCTATTTCTCCCAAATTTGACTTACGTTCTGAGCCAGAAAGCGACTTCTCGCCATCAGAAGCTCTTCGAGGAGATGCAGGACGGAAAGCACTAGTGGCAGCCGAACCTCGCCAACCAAGTTCACCTTCAAAATGGAGTGGAGTAATTGCGAACCCAGGACTTCCTTTAGATGCAGAAACAGCTATAGGTGCAGATAAATTCACCACATTGTTGAAATAGTTAGAAGTCACAGCATAACCAAGGTCCTCAATGCAGGCATCCTCATTAAGATCAAAGTCACATTTTGCTTTCTCAGTCTTAGCAGTAGACTCCTGCACAACTGCTGTTGCATTCGGTGATAGCACACCTCGCTCCTCTTTGACTACTTCAGGGAACTGGTGATCATCTCTTTCTAAAGAAGAGGCGATTTCAGAATCATCTTTAATAGCAACTACTGGATTGCCATTCACTTCACTCATTATAGAGAGATCCTGCCTTTCCACTGCAATACCAGGGTTTGCAGCCTCTTTTGAACTCACCTCAGGAGAACTACAGAGTTCTTCTCTGTAATCGACAACCTCTCTCTCAACTTCAATAGCAACTTGCCGAGCAACTTCCAATGCATCAATCTCTCCTGATTCAAGTTCTGAATCAGATCTCTTCTCCATTTCCCCAGCTACGTTTACATTTGAAATTATAGAAGGATCACATCTAGCCCATGTATCCATTCCTTTGTGTGTCTTTGAATTAAGGTCATTGCAGGGGTCCTTTTCTTCATCACTGCTTTCTGCAGCTTCTTTTCCCAATGGCCTTCCCTTAAGCAGTATATCTTTGAAATTCTTTAGATCAGGTTCACAAGATTTTGGCTCCAGTTTTTTCAAATATTCTGGCCTCCTATGCTCAACACATACATACTTATGGTGAGCTCCAGTATCTGATACAATCAGTTTGCCCTCTTTAGATTCTAAACTGCAAGATGCACTACGAGCCACTGTAGGATTCTCAGCAGGTGCAGATACAGACAATACAGATGAAGACAAAATACTGAAACTATTTCTGTGCTCTCGTAAACCAGCTTTCCCGGTTTTGAACTCTGCTTTAACATCACAAGCTGACGCAGGACATAGGTCTTTATCTTTTACCTCAACCTCTGGAGAAGTAAGTGTAGAACCGAATGCCTTTCCTCCTGGAGCATTTGAAGATTCTTCTTGATCAGAAAGTTTCTCCTGACAAGAGGACTTTGGCTCTAAGATAGCAGTGGTAATGGAGGTGCACTTGTCATCCTCATTTAAGGAGCATACTGACAAACTTTGTAGTGTTGAATCTTTTGCATCACCATCAGCAACACCCGATTGAAGATTGTCAGCATTTCGGTCTGGGAAGTTTTCAGTCCCACCATTCCTTTCTTCAAAGGCTGTTTGACGCGATGAACTATCTAAAACTTGATCAACTGAGATTGTCGCAAAAGGCGGCGTTAAATTGTCAATAGCACATGAGTTGCTTGTCTCCATGGCCTGGCATTTGCCACAATTAACCTTTTCACTTTTCCACTTCTCCGTTAACATCTGTGCTCTTTCCCTAACAGTAATATTTTCATGACTAATAAGATTCTCAAGAGTTAACAATAGGCCAGATGCACTCAACTTTTCCTGGTCTGCAGAGAACTTCTCCAGTGATCCTAGCAAGTTCTTTATCAATTCTTCACAATCAATTGAATCTCTGCTACATTTTAAAGCTTCCTGTAGCCAATGATTAAGAAAGCTCAGCCCATTTAAATGAACAAAATGATTAAGGCAGTCTGAATTTTCAGTCAAAGCTAAGGAGCTAGCCGCAGTTGCCCACTGCCTTGCAGCATCCCCCACATTGGTTGGAGAACAATCCCTCTGCTTTTGCATGACAAGAATCATCTCATTAACTCTTGCAGTAGACGCAAGACCATGTTTCATTTCAGTGAGAGTGAAGAAATCTTCAAGTGTCATGATTCCAATTCACAGAAGAGTAGGTTCCTCTTATTACACTTGCAACACGCAGGAACTTCGTCACTAGCTGCTCAAGGCAACAAAATGCTGGTTTATGTCAGAATGAAGATGTTAGTAAAGGAAATAGAAAAAATATGTTGTATTGCAAGGATATCACAATTATAGTGCATCAATAATGTTGTTAAGTAATACCAACTCTGAAAGTTCACAGTTGATATTGGCGAGGCTAATTTGAGATCAGGCCCAACCAATAAGTTTAATAATTGACAGAGCCAATTCCTCAAATCACATTAAATCAAGGTCACTGACTCAAACATTGACCATAGACATTGCTATCACGGAGTACGCAACAAACAAACCGATACATTGCAAGATCAAACTAGTTCTTCTAATTACTTTTACTAAATTTATACAAACAATCAAAGCCTCTTATAATTTGTACTAAAGAGAATCCAATGACACTGAAAATTAGAGATTACATCCAATTATTAATCATTATTAATCAGGTCAAACCTTAACTGTGCTCTTCAGTCTTGCCCCTGTAATTTGCCTAGTTGCCTTTAACTCTCAGATACATTAGATACCCATCATAGCATATCAATGTGAACTGCACTGAAATCTAGAACAGAAAGATAATCAAAATGAAAATTTCATTTACTTTTTGCACTATTAAAAGACCAACTATATGTACTTAGAACATAAAGCGTGGGAAACATCATCCAAAATTACAAAAAATCTTATATGCAGTAAGGATAAAGTTATAAATAAAATGAAAGAGAAAGCATACCATGCAGGATTACAGGAGAGTTCTCATAACTAACAGAGCAAAAAGGACTTGCAAGATTTTCAGGTTCTAAATTAACTTTGCAGTTTCACAAATCAAACCCATATTGTCTCATTAACTACCCCAAAGTCTGGTTATTAAAGTCAAAAGAACTAAAATCATCACAATGTCAGAGTGATGGCATTCAAGCCTTTTATTAGGCAATAAGCAACAAAATGTAAGGTGAGCAAACAAACAGACCCATAACAATTAGTTCTATTTAAACTTGGTTTGTTCATTATTGTCCTTATTTATGATTTTTTCCCCATTTTCTTATAAATTTGAGTTCGTTTTTTTAAGCAATAAACTTGAGTTTTAAAATCAAGCTTAGACTAAACATGAATAAAATGAACAGAAATTTTATTGTGGCAAACCAATCTTTATCATTTTAGATAACTTTCCGTGCATGCTTACAAATGAAGCATTAGTAGATTTAAGTAAATTTTGAGAGAATACATAGATCAAACCAAGCCAACTAATGAACTGTCAGTCAACAACTCACAGAACTACATTTATTTAAGCCACAATGTGATAAAAATCAAGTTCCACTTGTCAAGTACAAAAAGCTCATTGATTCACATTGTTAACCTAGATTTAACACGCACTATATCAGTCGTCCGCTTGGCATCCTTAGTAGACAACAAAAACTAATTCCAAAAGTGTGCTTGAACAGCAAAGGGCACAACCCCAATGTCGAAAAGTCATTCACATCAACAAACGCCATTCTTGATTGGGCAAAAATCTCCTTTTTACCCCATCATTACAGTAAGGAGACTCACTCTCAGCCTCCTTCGCAACCACAAAACCTTCCCAAAGGCAGACCCTTTGCTTGGGATGGCAATTTGTATCCATAGTCATTTAGCCCGCCCCACCCCAAATCAGATTAGTATGGCTTTAAATAAGCGAAACCCATTACGGGGACATGCTTTACATAAGTATACATGCCCTAACTCACTAATTAATAACTTAAGACGGAAATGAAAATTCAAAACTATGTTTTCATATGAAAGACTCAAATCTTGTCATTTTTAGAAAATATCATTCCACTTTTGTTTAATGAAGTGTTTTGTTGTATATAATTTACCTGTTATATTAAACATATCGGGTTTTGCTCTTTCAAAATTAAGGATTTAATCAAATGATGCACCTCTTATTGAGTAAAGCGGGACGAAGCAGGTCATGTGAGAAGAAAGGCGGGGTAAGCGGGGCGAAGGGGAAGCGAGTACAGGGTGGATAAGGGTAATGAAATGCACGTAGCAGGGTGGATATGAGTTTCAACAAACCAGACTAAAAATACCCCCACTGTCTAACATTATGGGTTTAGGTGGTCATACCTCTGAATAGAATTTCTT
Source organism: Apostasia ramifera (assembly GCA_019297695.1). Lineage (NCBI taxonomy): Eukaryota > Viridiplantae > Streptophyta > Magnoliopsida > Asparagales > Orchidaceae > Apostasia > Apostasia ramifera. The sequence continues at coordinate 580,440 of JAEMOT010003481.1, forward strand.
ATGCATATCTAGCGTAATCTCTCTCTCTCTCTCTCTCTCTCTCTCTCCTCTCATTTTCTCTTTACTATCGCCCTCACTGGCTCTTCCATGAACTTCATGAACCAGTCTCAACGCGTCATATCAAAGCACTTCATCTGTGGATTTTCGCATCAACAAACATAAAAAAAGAAGCAACACAATTTTTAAGCCTGATTCTTTATGCAGCAGCTTCTATAATTAATTGTGTTTAATAGTTGCATTACTTAGTAAGTGATCCACACCTGATCCAAATTGTCTATTCTGGTGAACATGTTTTAGTCTTTGGTAATGAAATTTACCAAGTAGATCCACCCCATCAGATATGCGCATTAAATTTTAGCACAGAAATCCCTTACATAAGTATCACTTCACGGACTGATGGACTTCAAAACACAAAAATAATGGCAATTTGCCTTTAAAAATCATATACTTCAAACTCATTGTGCCCAATATATATGGAAAATAAACCATCCAAAACACTAAAATTTTGATTTAAACCTGTAAACCCAATAGGCTTATATATAAACAGTTCTCAACTAAAGTCCTTTTCTATCGATCACAAATGAGTAATTAATTCAAATCCACCAAAAGTAACTAGCCCTAATGAACCCTTCCCATAAACGTCCAAAAAAAACAAAAAACTTCTTCTAAAAGGGGGAAAGAAAGAGAGTACTCGCCGAGAACCTTCAGAAAGGCTACCTACCCCCACCTGCCCTTCTGCCATTAAATGATCAAACGTAATGCTAAAAAATTTTTAAAACCAATAAATCAGCATAATCCTGGAGGCACAGCGGTAAAACTACAGGAAATGAAGAAATACGCAATAACTTGAATAGGGATCCCGGAATTACCTGAAACAAGAAAAACCCTAGAAATCAGAGAAATGAGCAACCGATTGATCACACGCTGAATCGTCAACTCTCTCTCGCGCGCGCGTCGCCCCAAGGAAACCCTCGCTTTCTCTAAAGACTAAAAAGAGATCGTCTTCTCTCTCTCCCCGTGTGGCCCTTCCCCATCATTCCGTCTTTTATTCCTTTCTTTAGAGAATTTGACATTATTATAATAAAATAATAACCACTAAAATTTAATTATTCATATATTTATCACATAAATTTTTCATATTATATATTAAATTACAAAATTTATTATAACAAAAATTATACATAAATTATAATTTTTATATAATTTTAATAATTTTTAAACATTAAATATATAAAATAATTATATTTTAATAATATATATATATATAT
>JAEMOT010003482.1:1513-28127 GCA_019297695.1 Apostasia ramifera
GTATTATATTAAAATACAGTCAAATATCCCTACTAGATCACCAAATATCTATTTTCGATTGAAATACAATAATATAGGAAACATTAGGAGTGTAATCAAAGTATTATGTAAAAAAACCTTCATATAGATAAGATTAAAGTCAAATTGCAGATATTCTCTTCAAATACCATAAAGACTAATTGAATACTCACACAATTGGTTGTAAAATAACTTATCATGCAATGAATCGTACTCTAAAAGCTTGTACTCCACTTAAATTCAACGTAATACAATGAATAGCTGCAAAAACATCACTATTCAACTCAAATTCATTGATATGTCTTAAATATGTCCCTAAAAGAGCCTATTCTCTTAAAATTGATTGATATACTGATAAACAGATGTGTAATTGTAGGTATTGTATTAAAACACGATCAAATGTCCCTAACAGATCGCCAAATATTAATTTTCAACTGAAATACATCAATATAGCAAACATTTAGTGTGTAATCAGAGTATTATATTAAAAAAACTTCATATTGACAAGATTAAAGTCAAATTGCATATATTCTCTTCAAATACAATAAATCCAAATTGAATACTCACACAGTTGCTTCTATTCAGTTAAAATAACTTGTTATGCAATGAATCATACTCTAAATATTTGTACTCCATTTAAATTCAACGTAATGTAATGAATAGCTGCAAAAACATCACTATTCAACTCAAATTCATTGATATATCATAAATCAGACCCTAAAAGAGTTTAGTCTTTTAAATTGATCGATATACTGATAAAAAAATATTTAATTATAGATATTACATTTGAACATTATCAAATGTCCCTAATAGTTTTCTTTACTTAGAAAGAATCATTTTATTTTATTAGCGTAGTGGAAATTTTGACTAAGCTCAAATATTTATTTAATTTTTCTAGTTGTTTATTTTAGTTTCAAGTTGTAGGTTTGTGACCTTCGTAGTAAGTTTTGATGTTAACTATTATTTGACTTAATTATTATGTCTTCCACTATTTTCTTCGAATTTTTTTCTTTTCATGTGTGTAATTTAATAGGGTGATAAGTAAGGTTGTCACTTTTATTTAAGAAATTTTGATTATATATTCTAGTTTACAAATTTTATGAGACATATTACATATAATTCTTAATTTTATTTTATATAACAGTAATTTTATAAAATTTTTATTTTACTTTTTTTCTCTCCCCTCTCTTTCTCTCTCTCTTGTGCCCTACAAGGAGGCCAACGGAGAGTGTGACACCCCTTCTTTCTCTCTCTCCCTCCCTCTTATTTGATTTCATCAGTAGAATTTCTTGCTCGCATTCAGTGGTGGAGGCCCTCGTCTCTTTGATCTCTCTGAAAGAGAGAGAGAGAGAGGCCCCGCCTGGTATCCCCTTATGTCGACCTCCCTACAGAGTATGTGCTCATGTGAGAATGAGAGGGTGAGAGAGAAAGAGAGAAAAACAGAGAGAGAGAGAGGAGGCGATAGGTGACCTTTGGTCCTCCACTCTATCAGCTCCCTATAAGCTTGGTCGTGTGAGAGAGGAAGAGATGGAGAGGGGGTAAAATGACAGTCATATAAATATTTAATTATTTAAAATTAAGAAAAAGTTTTTTTGATGTTTTTTTATGAAACTCAAAAGTCAAGATGTTAGTAAAGCTTCTCTTAGCCTAATGGAAAGGGAGAGAGCTTGTCTAAAACTAGGGAGCTTTAGATTTGAATTCACACTATTATAATTTTCAATTGGGTTGAAGAAAATTATAATATTTGGGGAATAAAACAAAAAAAAAGTAGATTTTAAAAATTTGAAAATTTGAGTTATGTCATAAATTTAAATACTCGAGTATAATTTAACCAAGATGAAATTTACTCCAAAACGGTTGAGGAACAGGCTGTAAAGCCAATAATTTATCATCAATTTTGAAATTTATATAAAAATAGTATTATAATATTATACTACAAAATGTTTGTTATAATAAAATATTTATTCAATTTTTTATAAAGAATTTATTAATAAATGGATTGGCTCATGTAAGCCCAAGATAAATGATCGATTTTTCATTAAAAAAAATGATCCTTTGAATTGAACTTGAGCCAACTTTGTAAAATCATAATTTTATCAAATAAAATTCAAGTTATAGTTAAATTGGACTAATTTAAATCAATTTGGCCCGATTTTTATTCCATAGGATGCATTAGTTAGAGAACAAATTCACAGTTGACTTATTTAAAATCTATATGCTATTTTAGTTTAATTTTTAAAAAAATAATTCGAGATATCTCCTGTGAAGCTTTTATTTTTTAGGAAAATTTACATACAGAATGTTGAATTCATCACAAATTACATATTTCATTATTTTTTTAGTAAATATTACACATATTACATTTTTTCTATATTTTTATTGTTACAATAAAAATGTAAAACCCATAAGCAGAGTGTGATGTGTAATATTTACTAAAAGATGGTGAAATATATAATTTATGATGAATTCAATATTCTGTATGTAAATCTTATTTTTTTTATTACAAAAGTTTCAAAAGTTTGAAGTCCACGATTCAAACATAAAACTATACTTCTATTAAAAAAAAAAATTATACATATGAATTAATTTTTTGATCTCGTTTAATTTGAGATAATTTTTTGTTTAACATAAATTTTAATTATAAAAATTATTTTTATTTTATATTCAATATAAATATAAATATTAGAATAAAAGTATTTTTTATTTTAAGTTTTCTATTTATTTTATTTTAAAATAAGTCTCTGTTGTAACTTGTAACCATAAAAAAAGAAAAAAAATACATATAATCAGCGAGTGGACTCGAACTGAAATCGCTCTCAACCCGCGAGTGTCCTCACGTCGGCCCCTCCACTGCTCAAACACCCTGCTATCTCGTCAGTCGTCGGCCCTGCGTTCATCGCGTGTGCACTTTTGCTGCTTGTTCTTCCCCACGTCGACACCCTTAACAGCCTTCTAGCTTCCCCCCTAGCCGCCTCATTTCTTCGCACAGCAGCAGCAACCTCAGAACCAGTTGTCTGCCCTAGCTCTTGATTCAGTACATTACTTTGTTCCTCCTTTCCTCGATCTGAGGTACAACCCTACTCTACCAAGTTATCTATTGAATCCCCTATCTAGTGACGATCTTTTATCTCCTTGAGGCCTAATCGATCTTCTATGATATCATTATGAAAAACGCTATTTCTACTGTATAATGTTTTTGGGAACCTAATTTCAGTTGATAGTTTCTTAACTACTGTAAATCTATGTTATCTTTAATTTTTAATCGGGGGTGCATTGCGGGATTGCGGATTTCTGATTATCTCGGTCATTTCAGATAATTTGCTTTTCTTTGCTGATCTCTTTCCTCGATATATTGGCATTCCCCCACACCATTTCCGTCTTCTTGATTTTTTACGTTCCCTTGACTTATTTACATCCATATTTTTCCTTATTATTTATCTTGACTCTGATGATGTTCATGTTTTGAAGTTAGTCATTAAATGTTTTTTGTGACTTTTGATTTTGTTCTTTTTGGAAGGATTGGTAGCAGACAAAAACTAGTTTGAGAGCCCGAGACTAAGACTATGCTGTTCTTGTTGTTGCTATCATGTGAAAGGATTGGTAGTTGCTTTAAATAATGCCAGCCAACTCATCATTGTCTTCATTAGTTCCAGGTATAGTGACAGTTTACAAATAACATATTTCCTGTTTCTAGTTTATCTGTATTGTATTAAGTTCTTTCCTTTACATGCTTCTGCATATTAACCAACTGTTATTTATTTGACATAAGGTGTGTTTAGAAGAAATTGATGCAAGTTGAAAGGAATCATGTTTGTTAACATTTGGATTTAATGAAGTGCAAGAGTAGGCCTACGTCCTCGGGTAGCAGGTAGTACATGAATGTTCATTGTGCAAAAACAATTAGTACAAAGAGTAGATTGTTTAGAATATTGGCCGTCATACCTTACCTTAATCTAACTGGAGTGTGCATAATACTTAGAATCAGATATAAAAAGCCAAAACACCCTTATAAACAAAATTCTTTTCGTTGTCATTTCTGTTGAGTGCCAACACTCAAATTTATATTGCTAGATCTGTTCACGGACTTGGTGACCAGACTCCTGTACAAACTTTGCATAGATGTGTGCAGTCCAATGCTTAGGCAGGACAAGTGTCTGAATCATATAGATGGGCTAGGAATGACAGAATTTCAACAAATTGAAATTGTATTTACTATTTAATGTCAGCATACAATGCAATTAATTGCCCATTATTTATTAGTCTTATTTTGGATAAAATTACATATTGCTGGACATAGAATTTGAAATTTACATGTGGGAAAATGTGTAATTGTGAACATAACAAAAGTAGCACATATGACCTCTGTGCCACCCCAGAGGATCATCTTGGGTTAACTCCTTACTTCACTGAAGATTGTAGATCACCTCCATCATCTCTGTCAGATTGATTTTTTTTGCCCAACCAAATAAGATAAGCAACAATGAAGGAAAGTCCCCCGGAAGGTTGGGGACTCTAATGCCCTGTTTGGCGCGAGGTCCAAATCAGGACCAAAATGATACTAACTTAAAAAACAACAACAATAATAATAAATAATTTTTTAATCATTCTACACAAATTCTAATATAAAAAAATATTATTTTACTTCACATACTCAATAATTTTCAATAAAAATATATACTTTATTTCACATCTTAAAACAAAATATTCGAATCAAGTATTTTGGCCTAGAATGTAAAATAAAGTTAATTTTTTTATTGAAAATTATTGAGTATGTGAAATAAAATAATATTTTTTTATATTAGAATTTGTGTAGAATGATTAAAAGAATTTATTTATTATTATTATTATTGTTTTTTAAATTAATATCATTTTGGTCCTGATTTAGTCCTTGCGCCAAACAGGGCCTAAGGATTTATGTCAAACCGCTTCATAAGTTCTCCGAAGACTGCATATCACCACTATCATCATTGTCAGATTAATTTTCATGTGCCACGCCATAAGTAACAATGAAGGAAAGTGCACTCCATGGGAGCTGTAGGGATTTATGTGAAGATTTAGGTTTCATTGTTGTGCACGTAATTACATATGGCTATTTGTTTCCCATGTTTCACACAAGTGAGGAAAAGAAATTTAATAGCCTGCAGCTTGTAGCAAGAATGAACTTTTGAGGCTGTTACTTATGGTGATGGTGTCATGCTTTTTTCATTTTGGCAAGTGTCAAGTTAAAAGGAAATGATAGTTAACAATGGCATATGGATTGTTAATGAAGCTCTTCTATCTTGTCTTCTGTTGGTTTTTGTTACTGTTTCAAATTGGATGGCGGATATTCCAAAAAAGCATAGAATTGGAGCTTATGGAAGCTACTCTCATCTCATATACACCTCAAAAGCATTCTTGCTTATTTTAAAATTAAAGCTTTGTAGAAACAAAATGCACTGGTGGATATGTACTTTTTTTTGTAAAAGAATACTTTGTCTTTCCTTTTATCTCTGTACAGCAATCATAAACAAAAGCTATTTGGAGTGATTCTTTTTTTTTTTTGAAGGGTTTGTTTGGAGTGATTCTAGTTAAACTCTTTATATAAGGCTGAGGTTGTGGAAGTTCAGATGCCTATTAAATTCTGATACTACCCTCTTTAAATAATGTTTAACTACTGCTACATCATAATTTTTGACAATTCAGGTAAGTGAATTTAATTTAACTGCTTTGCTTTCCAGCAGGTGATGGTTTCAAAATGCAGCTATAATCGATACCTGGTACTTGGTTTATTAAATGCTGTCCTCCTGTTGCTGTTTACTGCATTTGCCACTTTTCCAACGAGTTTTCTTTTAGCAATTATGGCATTTTTTAAAATGGTTGAAATTTAGTTGTCTTTTATGTGTATTTCATCCTTTTAAAGTAAACCTTTGCATGCTACATTGTTTGAATAGAAGAAAGTGAATGAACTAAATGCAAGCCAAAACCAGTTGATGTGAGTAAAGAGTGTTTGCTAGTTTTATCTCCTTTAGTTCATTGTGATTGCTGGGAGCTATGCGTAGACAGCATTCGGTTTGTGCTCAACCTAGCTTTGGACGAGCTAATTGAATGCTTTTTTCAACTCTTGAGTTCAAGCTTAGTAGTCATGACTTCTCAGCCTTCTTGCAACTTGTGGCAAGGTATGGAGTTAGCTAGGCATTTTGAAAGGATTGAAGACAATGATATAACTAGATGGAGGGATAATCAACACAGGAAAACCAGTTAGCTTTGTTTCTTTAGAGAGATTATTTTGTAAGCTTTTGTTTCCCGAGAGGGAGAGGGAGATTATTTTGTAAGCTTTGTTTCCTCAGTGTGTGTGTAAGAGAGAGAGAGAGAGAGAGAGAGAGAGAGCTTGTTTTGTGATCTTTGTATCTTGAGAGGGAGGGAGAGGGAGAACATCGAGCACTATATCTATATACCTAATGCAAGGGTTGACTTAAGTAAGCCTCAAGACCTAATTTAAGTGTACTCATATCAAGATTCAAGGCACATTTTTATGGCATATGATATGAAAAGAGATGGAAATGTGCTCTCTTGGGATTTTTCAAAAGAAATATTCCAGGAAAAAGTCTTATTTACTAGTATTTGAATGGAAGGGGGGAGGAATTTTTGAGGGTTGGAGTGAATGAGAAAACAAGATAATGGGATGATAGATAGAGGAAGAAAAGTTACAATAGGTAATGTTGCTATGATGAAATGTTAATTAACAAAGCTTATTTAGTGTGCTTTGTAACCGGAGGGAGGGGAGGGGGGAGGAAGTAGGTCATTAGCCTAAAGCTAAAAGAGCCCTCCTCTTCTCTTGTCCTATTCTTGATGCAGCGAGGGAGTCGAGAATGCGAATCTCAAGCCATGAAGATAAGGATTTGTCTAAGTATACATGTAATGAAGGTTTAAACTCTACTAATAGACTAAAATGCAATTACTTAAATAATTAAATGCTCTAGCTCAAATAGCATGAAATTAGGCTAAATGATACAACATTAAAGAGATTAAACTAAACATGTCCTTTAGTTGTATTATTTTGGCGTAGTCACATAAGTTTCATGAAAATATTTCAAAGAAATTTATAGAGCTGAATGAAAACATATTTCAAAGAAATTTACAAAGCTCAATAAAAATCTAGAGAATTTTCTCTTTAAGATAATTATTCATCGAGTAACAAAAAAAATTAACTATGATGCTTAAACTTTGAATTAACTTAAACATAGAGAGCAACTTAGATATAAAAAAAATGAAAACAAACAACAAAAAAGAATTTGGATTTTATTTTAGATTCTTGTTCGGATCAATTGCACAGTAACAAAACTAAGAGGCAAGAGCATATGTATGATATTATGCTCAAATTTTATAGAATCCATATCAAATTCCAAGAAGACAAAATTCTAATTCAGAATAGTTTCAAAAGTATTAAATTTGAACTTTAATTTAGATCAAAACCCACTTTCAGCAAAGTAAACAGAGATCGAGTTTCAGGCAATCTATTAAATTTGTGAACGCAAAAAGGGAAAAATGAAAGTCGGATGACAGAATAACTAAGAAAAACTGAAGAACAATTTGGATAGAAGTTGAAGTCATCAATTCGTACTAAGTTCAACTGCACGAATATCAGGTGTTGGCTCGAATGTGCTACGGATGTTAGCGATCATGCGCGACATGGGGCCAACGTGGGCCGAAGACTACGCGAATTTGATGAAGCTCGGCAAGAAAGATGATGACTCAGCTTGGGGCACATATGAGAAGCTCGATCCGTATTAGGGCTTTTAATGCAATTTAATATATAAATTGCAATCTGGTCCCTCTACTTTGGCTTCCTTAATAAGTCCCAATTGGCTCAAATTGAGTCCAATGTTTAACAAACTGAACCTGAATGAAACCTAAACAAATCTATTTGGTTCCAAACCTTTACAATAACTATAGTGGCCATTTCCACTATCATAGTAAGTCGAATGACAAAAATAAAATACCAAAATATATATAATTGATACGAAAATGTAAACAAATAAATTATAAAATAGGCCTTTTTTTACTCGGATGCAAAGACCATGTCAATGCCTTGTCAATGGATCAATATGCCTTTGCATCAATTCTTTTTTCCTTTGATGAGGAGGATCAAAATATAGTTACAACTTACAAATTATATATTTTGGTCATGTTTTGAAAGAAATTTCTAACAATTGACTTACATAGTGTTATGTGAAAGCCTAAGCAGAAAGCAATATTTTTTGTTTGCCTGTTTTAGAAAAGATTCAATTGATGATTTAATGGCATGGAAAGATGGTAGTTATGTATTTTTTTGTTGACTGCCTTGGAACTGCCTGCCTCCCTTCCTCACTCTCTTTGATGTAGGACAAAATATGAACACAATTGGATCTGGGAGAATTAAAAGCTAACATGCGTGAATTACTTGGGGATTTTATCAAATACATAAACCTTTTAAAGCCTAAGCATGAATTAATGAGAGTATGTAGCATTTAGGTTTTGATTCTTTTGATTATACTACATGTGTGTTAAATTATTAGTTCATTCTCCTTGTGAGTTATATTTTAAATTGTTAATGCATGATAATATTTCAATTAGCATATGCATGAATTTAGGAATTAGATTTGAATTTAAAGAGAGCTGTTTTTTTTTAAAGCCTAATTTATATTAAAATTAATGTAATATAATAGAGGGGATTAGCCACTAAATAGCTTAAATCAATAGAATTAGATTTGCCAAAATGAGGGCTAGGCGACAAACTTTACGTCACACTTGTGTTAGGTTAGTGGCACTTGGACATTAACATAATGACATGTGGTATGAGTTGAAATTCAAAGAAGTGTTAGTGTTTTCGGCATTTTTGTTAGAGGAGAACTCATATTTTATATATTTTTTTATTTCCTCTCTTTGTTCTTCTTACAACCAGCTAGGGATAGGAGTTGGGTAAAGGAAGAACTCGAGAGGAACCTAAGAAGAAAGCCAAGAAGATTAAGAAAATTTCAGCATTGTTCTTCTTTCTTCTTCCTCTCTTCTCACAATGTTCTTCTTGTCTTAAAGGAAAATTTAGGCATTAGCTATAGAAAGAAGAATTCATTGGGGCTAAACTTCATCTACATGGCAAACATAAGATAAGCAAAACTCATGCATATAAATTTAAGAATTCAAACTTTAAACTTAGTATTTTGAGTCAATTGAAATGCATGTTAATAATTGTGAGTTGGAATGCTTAGTTAATGTAAGCAAGGTGAAGTTTGGGTGTTAATTATCAATTTTGAAAGCTTTATAAATATTTCATCTTATTGAAAAGTTTTTTTTGAAATTCATATTTATATAAATATATCCTTGTGTGAAGTACAAAAATATTGTAGCGGTTTGGTTTCTATTTGCTAGACTGTAATATTAGGCAAATCTTGTTCATTTTCTTTGAATTTTGAATATGTTCTAGTTCAAAATGTATACTTTAATTTATATAATTGTAGTTATTCATAATTTTGATTCTATAATTGATTTTAGAACCATTTTTTTTAAGATTATTAGAACTTGATTGAAATCTATCATAGTTTAGTTCGAAAAGGTAAAACAGTATTAAACAAAATTAGATTTTCATGAAACTTAATTTGTTATTTAGAGGACTTCCATACCTACATCGATACCTTCATCATCTAACTCATAGAATTTAATACTTTTCAAATTGTTTGAATCTACCTTATAGAGTCTATTCATATTTCTATTTTGACACATACTGATTAAAATTAAGTTTTGAAATATTAGATGATGTTCAAATATTATCAAACATAGCAGTTAGGTAGTTTACTTGGTTTGTTATAAATTTCATGTTTATTACTTTCTCTAAAATTGATTTTAAGTCTGTGTTTTAGCTGGTTGAATATCACCATTAAATTGTTTCTGCTTTTAGCTAGTATAGTATAACATTCCTATGCTTTCATAATTATAGTGGCTCTCTTGTCGATATGATTGATTAAATTTATGATTGTAATGAACAATGTAATATAATTTAGCTACTATTTGATCAATTATGAGTTTATTATACCAAGTAATATTATTAGGAAACATGTTGAGCTTCGGCATTGAAAAGATTAAGTCTAGAGGATTTGAATTAAATGTAAATTAAATTAGAAGGTTTAAATGCTATAATTGGTTTATGATTAAGATTTTTTATAGTATGTGTATCTGCCTAATTAGAGCACTAATGATTTTATTTGATCGTTGCTGAGAGCTACTTACAACCTGTTATTGATCTCCAGTCTACAGCTGAGAGTATGATTAACAATAACGAACTCACGCAAATAGGAGTCGGAATTGCACAAAACTCCATGATCGACTTCCATGCTCCAAACAACAGTCGACTCGTGGTGATGTGACGACCTCTACTGTATTAAAAATGTTTGGCAATAGCGGTGCAACAAATGAGAGCAACAACAATTCACTTGAGTACTCGGTTTTTGTTTAGGGCGCGATTTTGGCGGTGGACCACTTAGGCGATGATGGTTACCTTCATGGCAAAAATGACGGCGCAAAAGGCGGCGATGTAGTAAGGAGGAGGGGTGGCGATGGCAAGGAGTTTTCTCAAGCCCTTTTTAGGTGTGGGCTTGTTTGCGATGGAGGCGGCGGTGGTCGCTTGCACGATGATAGGTGATAGCGAAGGTAGGCCTACTGACAAAGTGGTCGCCACATAAGTGGTGAGGACGTTGCTTCCTTGATCTGTTCTCCCTCATTGGGCTTGCTAGGGCTGCTTTTAATTTGATGGAAAATTTGGCAAATTCATACCTTAGCATTTCAATCTATTTAGTTAGCTAATTTTGGCTGCCTTTAATTAAATGAAAAATTTGGCAAATTAGAACCTCGGGTTTTCAATCCATTTAGTTAGTTGATTTTGGCTGCCCTTTATCCAATCTAATCCTTCAGATTTTACTCTCCTCACTTGAAGGTTAAGTAATATTTTTGGCTGGATAGATCAGTCCATCATACCATCATCAACATTATCTTCCTTCTATTGATTATTCAACTCATAGTCTTCAATTTCCTTAGTATAATCACCTGGGAGTAATGACTAATTTTTAGAATTAGTAATTAATCCTTCATTAGCTACCACATAGTCCTCGCTATCCTCAATTGCGACACTTTGTACAACTAATTGCAAATTATCTTCATAACTTTTCCCCTGCTCAATTGTACCATTGTTGACTTCATCTGTAGTAACACTTGTATGACACTTTCATTCATCATTGGATCCCTCAAAATCTACAAGACCAACATCTTGAAATTGGTTATAACCTTTAACTAACTTCTTCAAGCTATCTTCATCTCCTGACTGTTCATTGGATTGGACCTACAAATGAATATGCTTTGTACCCCTTGTTGAATGGTCACTACACAATTTTAACACATCTAAATCTACTATAACAGGGACAAGCCTATCAGCAGTTCCACACTAGACAAAAATATTGGTGACCAAACACACTCATGTTATAAGAAATTATCTTCAAAATCAACCACAACATATTTATGTGGTTGACAAAACCCATGTCATGAACATGAAACTTGAAATACTCATCATTGATCTTGAGAAACAAACAATTTGGAGAGGATGTAAGAAAAATAAAGAAATGTAAAACAAGAAAAACCCCAATCAATAAAAACAGCATATAAACCTCCAAAAAAAATAAATTTGAAAAAAACAAATACAAAGGAAATTGACGGTGGAGACAAGGAATTGTAGAAAGATCAGTTGTCAAGATAGCAATAAAAGTGAATAAATATGTCACACCCCCCAATGAGCAAAGCCTCCAGTGGCTAACACACACTCGGATCCACCCTTGACCGACCAGAGTGGTGACATTGTGATAAAGGGAATCCATTCTACAACTAGGAGATTAAATAATAAACATATCCATCAACTAATAATTAAGTCAAATAGCATCTAGCAATTTTTGTTTCGATTTCAAAAACTTAATTCCTAGCCATAAGTAAGGGTCCTCCCACACACGCCCTTGTCCTCTTATGCTTTTGCAGTATCTGCTATAAAAATGACTTCAGTCCCAAATAACATGAACTGAGTAGGCGACAACACCCACAAGTTATAATAAAAATAAGTTATGCAAGCAGGTGTTACTACATCTTATGCGTACTTATCAACTATTCATTTGTTATTTAAGGTCCCTTGGGATTCTTGTATTTTTCACATCATTTATCACTGTTTACTAGAGAAATCACCTCAATTAAATCTAGTGGTATTTTACCACTTGGTTCACCACATCATGGTGTGCCGCCTCGTGATCAACATCTTACATCAAATCATCTTGTGGTATTTTAGCGTGGTCACCTTATTGTCATACACCTCATGGTCATACACTTCATGGTTTATTATTTTCAGATGCTAAATGTGACATTTATAAGTTCCTAATTACTCAATTAATTTGTCTTTAATTAACAATTAAGAATAAATAATATTAATTAATTATATAAATTTATAGACAACTCTAGTTACTTGTCATTTCACCTTAAGGTACAATTCACATAATATAAATATATTATACCAAGTTACCTCTTGGTCATGAAGATATGATAAATGGATAAATATATTATATCAAGTCACTTGTTAGTCATGTTGATACAATTAATGCAATAATATTAAATAAGATTTTTTCCACCTTAATCGGATAGTCTGTCCCCTTAATCAGATTGACCGGTGTAAGGCGAACAAAGACCCGAACTGCTCAGTCCTACCCAAATACACTAGGCCAAGGCCTTGGAAATAAATTCCCAGTCGGTTTGTTCCCCTTCTAAACTGTTTGGTAGGCACCCTTAAGGCATTATAGGATTATCCTATTCCCAAATCGGACTGTCCGGCTCCCCAAATCGGACTGTCCAGCCTGTGCAGAATCCTACAGTTTTTTGTAACTGATTCTGCTCAGATTTCGATTACTCAAATTCCATTTTTTATCAAATAAAATGTGTATTTGCGATCATTTTAGAAATATTTCATCGTGGATCAGTCAAGACATTAAACTTCTACGTGATTGATTTCTAAATCATTTCGTCCTAGGGTTATATCTACTAGAATAACAAGGACTTACATAAATTCATTTAGGTCAATTCGAATAACACATGAATTTGAGGAATCTTTGTAGAAAATACACGAATAAATAGTACATTGCAGTTATTCAATGAATCATCTGTCATTTTATGAATCATCTGTCATTTTACCCAAATACTTCAATATAGATCAAAATAAGGAATTTCATTTGAACTTAGATCTATACAACTCATGCGTTTTGCTGCCTACCTCCTACTCACCATGGTGACTCAGATTTCACTGAATCTCTTCTTTTTCTTTGTAGAATTTGCAACAATGTGTCTGAATCTCCCCTCCTTAGGCATCAGATCACTTCTTGATGAAGAAGATGAAGAGTAGAAGGCAAACTACAAAGCTTTAACGCAACACAAGGACGTGGGCATATGACAGTGCGAAACAACAAATTTTCAAAACATAGGACGACACATCATTGCACAGTAAATATAATAATAATAAAATTAATAATTTATACTTAAAAAATTTAATAAAATATAGAGTAAATTTAAATTTTTTAGTATAAATAATTTGTGAGTAGCATAAAAGTTTTATAGGATCAAGATGAAAATTTGAGAAAAGACGTCAGCTTTGAAGATATTTGGGATGGATGTTAATTCGTTCGGTTCGAGCGTTTTTTTGGACAAGGGAAAAAATATTTTATTTTTTAAGTTTAATAGGAGAGAAATTTATTTTAATATTAAAAAGTGTGTAAAATATGAAATACTTTAAATTCTGATATTCGTATTTGTATTTGATATGAAATAAAGTTAATTTTTATAGTTGAAATTTGTGTTGGGAAAAAAAATTGTCTCGAACCAAAGGCTCTGTTTGGTTGGAGGCCAGGCCATGGCCATTAACCATTTTATTAAAAATTATAATAAAAATAAATTAAATATAATGTGTTAAAAATTATGTAGAATATAATACAAAATGAATTTTTTATATTGAAGTTTATATATTGATGATGAAAAATATAAATTTTTTTAATAAAATAATTGGAGGCTATTTTGGCTATGGTCATAATTACAATAGCCTCTAACCAAACAGGGCCAAAGGATAGAGGTGAAGCCAGGATTCCAAATGTTTTGCGATTAGTTCCTTTTCATGAGGCTTAAGGGCAACAAAAAAGGAAAAAATTAATTTAACTTGGTTTGCTTAAAATTTTGACTTATTAAATAAAATGAATAATTTGATTTAGGCCTTCGTGATTTGATGAAGGTACACAAATATCAAAACATGTCATATAGGCCTGCAAAAATTAATATAGAGATCATTGTGGCCCTTTTATGACAAAAATCTGTTAAGTGTTTTTAAAATGACAAAAAATACCTTTTATTAATTTTCAAAGCTTGTCATCCTCGTCGGACTAGCGTCGATAGTCAGATCTCGTGGTCCGTCGCTGTGACCTCGCCTGCACACAAGTAGATCTAGTGTGTGGCAGCCGTTTGTCGTCGCGCAAGTGGCATCCATCTCGCAAGCAGGATGCGCGTAAATAGGCCAAGCGGCAGCGGCCATCCACCGTGGTGCACAGGCAACTGCATGCGTGGCCGCTTTCTAACATGCCACATCGACAGGCTCGGCCTGCTTACGCGTACGTAATTGTGAGCTTGACTGCGGGCCAGCCCACAGAGAGTATGCAGCAAGTTCTCGGCAAATTCACCGCGAGTGTGGCAAGGTGAGCTTGCGATCGACCAAATCCAGAGGAAGAGGATAGTGGTAAAATGGTAAATTAAAAATATTTATTTTAATTTGTTTTTTACAATAGATGAATTAATAGTATATTTGACGAAAAATGTTATGTTGGATTTAATTAGAAGCTTTTTAGATATAGTTAACACCCCAGTGAATTGTATAGGAGAATTCGATAAGTGGAATGTAAGCTTCCTAGTTCCCACCGAATCCAGTACACATCCTCTGCATGTCCTTTGGTATCCATAGATCCAGGACAATAGTTATAGACCTAGTTTGATTGTTAGACAATTTTTTAGAGTAGATGTTAGATAGATGTGATCAGAAAGGACTATCCCCCTCTTGTTATTCTTGACAAACACAAGGCAATCTTTCACGAAGTGAGAGAGGAATGTCCTTAGGAGGGAGATACTTGCCTGATCGTTTTTTGCCGCGAGGAGGATGAGTACAGGAGAATAAAGCATAAAGAGTTTCAAGTAAGTTATTGATCATGGAATTGAAAACGACAAGAGGACTTAAAATGATCATACGTGGTAGGGATCTCCAAGAGTCTGTTTTGAGATGTGGGTGTTAGGGTAATGGCCTACCAATATAGATTGGATTGCATTGATGTCGATGATACGGTCTTCAGATTATTATAGAAGAGAGAACAATCATCAATGCAAGGTTTGTGATTGAGTGTTGCAAACTTTTCCCATGAATATTGTTGAATAATGGAGGTCAAGTTGCAAGCATCTCGAAAATATCCAAGGTTGAGGATCATGACGTGTGTGGGCTCAAAGTTGGTAGATTGGCGTTTTTTCCATGGAGGCACGATTAGGGAAATAGAAATTCATGCAGTAGGTTTCATCATCATCGGTTCTTAATGGTTTGGTTGACCTAGTTCGAGGTCTCCTTGATTGCAGATCCCTCAACCTTAGGGACTTCGGATTTGGGCATGGTAGATGACGTCGGAGAGAGAGGGAGAAAGAATAAAGAGTAGGACTTACCCTGAATTGTGGAGAAGCATCTCCAAAGCGTGGATGGTGGCCGTGAGGCTACTAACGACAGCAATGAGTTATAATAGTACCTCTTGCATTGTTATTTTGACTTATCTATATGTAAATAATTTTGAACATTTACTGGTCTTTGTGGTGTAATTTTTTACAAATCATTCTAGGCTTACTATCTATTCAAAGACATAAAAACCATACTAATTTTGTATTGTAAAGAGTTTGATATAAAACTACTAACTTCATGTTATGAAGTAAGAACACCAGACAGGGACATGAGATACGACACTCTAATACAATAACTTTTCAAATTATAGCACACATACACAACAAAATACTTTAAATAATATAATAATTACTTAATAAATATCTATGTGATGGTGTATTTTATCATAGCTTTTACTCGATAATATAGAAGTACCTAGGAAGCACGAACATGACACAGGGACATGACACGATACAAGGATTTAAGAACATAGCACGACATAATACAAGGACATAATGACGGCATGACACGACAAGTTGAGATGTGCAATAGTGTCCATGTAATGTGAGATGAAAATGAAACAATATTTCAGAGTTAAAATTAACAATAGTAATTGACAATTTACTTGAATAAACTTATAAAAGTTTTTAAGATATTTATTATATGATAAGTAAGATTTTATGTCGTACAAATAAAATTATGTTAAAGCTAAAATTAAACTGGATCAATAATAAATAAGAATTTATCAATAAAATACGAGCGATTTTTTTAAATTCAATAAATTAGATTAATGTTTTAAAAATTACGATGAAATATCTCGCAAATAAATTTAACAGTAATTGTCTCTCAAATAAAATTATTGTTGCACAATTAGAGCCAAATTAAATGTTCAAAATCATGAGGCTTCAAGGAGATGATCGACGAACTCAAGCGGAATGACCTGCACAGCAGGAAGGCAGCTAGGATCTAGTTGTTTGTGTAGTAGAGGAGTCACTTGTAATAGCCTTGGTGGACTAAGGCTGAAGACAATTGAAGAAGGATGGTGTGTGCCTGGAACAACTATCAAGGTGTGGCGCAGAGATCGTGTGGCTCAGGGAAAGGATATTTCATATTTATTTCATCTACTTAATCAATAAGTTATAGACTCGAAGAGATGCAGGCAAACATTGACTTTGATTAGATGTCCGAGTTAAAGTCACAAATAATTATACTGTTTATTAATTGTATTTTGATATAAAAAAAATGTATCTCACGTGCATCGAGTTAATTGATTTCAGTAAAATTTATGTTGAAACTTAATATAACCTAATGATATATATTGAAACTCTCATCTCACCTAAGTATTCTTTGAGGGATTGAGAAGTGATTAAATAAATTTTATGATATTGCTTTAAACTTATAATTTCTTGTGCTTAATAGTTGTTGAAGATGAATTCATTCTTAAGATTGAATTATCTATAAGGTTTCATTAATAATATCAAGCATGATTGAGAATATAAATATAATTAAATATAAGAAAGTTGTAAGATTTCTTTTGAAATTTATGTTAATAAGATGTGCAAGTCAATTCGGTCTACCATAATGCTTCATCTTAAATATAATAATATATGAAATTATATATATATATATATATATATATAAATTATCACATCCTAACATATCCATATCTTATTTAAGATTTATCGTATCACAATCGTATTGTCGTGTCATACTATGCTTTAGAGATACAGATTGTAGGAATAGGTCTCTAACCCTGTATTAATCCTAAACTAGTAATAGAGGGGAAATACTCTAGCATAACACAAATAAATATAGCATTCGACATATGAGGACTAAGTCTTGGAGACAAATTTAATGCTTTTAGAAGTGGGGCAATAGTCACTTTTCCTTAAGCTACTAGAGGGAAGGCTCTCAGCTAAAGATGGGGATCATGGTACTTTTTAATGAAGAGGGAGTCAATCAAGTCAAAAAGGAATGGTTGTTAGCATTGGTGAGATTGCTTTTTTGTAGGAGAATAAGATTTCGTATTATATCCATTGAGACCCAAAAGTAGTGGATTTTGTGTTCTAGATATTAGACTGTCTTACTTAGGCTATCATCGAACACCATTTTTGTCATCCTTTATTTAGAAGTACTAGTTAGGCCTATGCATTCGGTTTAATTGGTTGGTTTGGTGACCAAATAAAAAAAAAAGATTGAGTTCGGTTTTAAATTTAATAAAATCATACCAACCAAATTAGATTATAAACCAAATCGAACCAACCAAATAAATATTAGTTTGGTTTGGTTTGGTTCGGTTAAAATCATATTTTTTTATCTAAAAAATTTTCTTAATCTTTTTATAATGATATTAAATATTATTATATTAATATCTAGATAATAGCTTTAATATAAGAGTAATTTAGCACAATAAGTAATTTAATTTAATAACTCAATCGCATCACCAAAATAAATTAAAAAAAAGGAATAATTCACAAGCAATTGCAACACATCATTTTATCAATATCACAATATAATCAAAATTACATAATAAAAATTTCATTTGTTTATCAAAAATGACAAATATTATTTCAAGTTTTCAGACAGTCTCACTTATAAGAATTCATCCTAATTATCACACCTGAAAAAAAATACACTAAATAATAAAAATATACTATGAAAACTCATAAATATACATATACGCTATTACTTTAATAATTCAAAGTCAATACTGTAAAAATTACTATAATACAATTGAATCGATCTAACCCTAAAATCATATTTATATGTGGGTTATTTAATAATCGGTTAATTCGGTTGGTTTGGTTTCCAAACATGTGAAACCGAACTCAAACCAATTAACTGAAATACTCAAAATATCAAACCATCACCAAACCGTTAGATTCTAAACCAAACCAAACCGCTAAATTTAAATGGTTCAGTTCGATTTTTTGGTTTAAACCATAGTTTGCACACCCCTAGTACTAGTATTAGGTAGTTGATAATTGTGATCAAGTTATTAAGGAGAGTGAGCATTTAGATACCTCATTTTTATTTTATAAAATGACCGTAAAATAGATGGTGATATTATTAACAGAATCCGTGCTAGATGAATTAAGTGGAGAAATGTATCTGATATGTTGTAAAACAGAGAAATCTCAGTCTGACTTAAAGGTAAATTTTATAAAACAGTAATAAGACCAACGAGTGGTGTACTCCTAGCCTAGTTAAGAAGAAGTTTGCCTGGGTGTTAAAGAGTCTTAGATTCGCACTATACTACCATTGCAATTTTTAAGTAAGGTGAGGAAAATTGTGGTGTGGTGTCTAGGGACAAATAAAAGAAAAATGACCATTGATATTATGTGATGACGAATGTTGGCTTATAAAGAAAAAATTTATAAATAAAATACGTACACGGAGATGAGGATACTAAAGAGGATGAATAGGTATATATGAAAGAACATGATAAAGAATAAGTATATTCGTGAGAAAGTTATAAATAGCCTTAATTATAATAACTAAGCTCAAAGAGGGACATGTCAGATGGTTTAGACATATAAATTGATGGAAATTTTTTTCATTTTTGATAACGGACGATAAAAATTTCAGTAAAAGGAATTCGGTTTTTAGATTTTGCCCATGTAAAAAGAGGAAGACAAAAAAAAATATTAATAATAAACTATAAGGAATGACCTTATATACTTGGAGTTAAATGAGACATTGTTATTTAATAGAGTGTAGTGGAAACAAAGTATTCATATAGTCATGCCCACTAGTCGGAATGAGGCTTGGTAATTGTTGTTGTTGTGTAACAACTGCAACTTGAGTAACATTAACTCGAAAGCCAAATAGAAAACATACAAAATTATGACCTATTTGATTCATAGTTGACTGTGTTAAAAACTTATATTAGATATAAATCAGACTAGCTCGAACATCTCATTGCCCACTTTTTCTGAGTGGAAGTTGTGGATTCAACTTTGTCAAAGAGTTAACCATCCTTTTTGTTTATTTAATTATTAATGATTGATCTATAGTTTTACTCCTGTCTTACAAGATTTCTGTAGATCATGGTACTTTGACCTATTTGATTCATAGTTGACTGTGTTAAAAACTTATATTAGATATAAATCAGACTAGCTCGAACATCTCATTGCCCACTTTTTCTGAGTGGAAGTTGTGGATTCAACTTTGTCAAAGAGTTAACCATCCTTTTTGTTTATTTAATTATTAATGATTGATCTATAGTTTTACTCCTGTCTTACAAGATTTCTGTAGATCATGGTACTTCTATATACTTCATCTCTTGTTGATGCTTGAATTCTCTGAGTATTTAAATTTTATCCTACTTTGTTTTAGTTTCTATTTTATATTACCTCTGAGTTCTTGCCACACTTCCTAAAACTTGTATCTGCTTCTTTAGAATCCATCTAGGATAGATTTTTCAGAATTTACAGCAATTCTTAATATTTTCTTGGTTGATTCTTGAATTTCCAGCTGTTACGTCTCTCATTTGATTCATTTTTTGTGCAAATCATTGGTTTCATGTTGAAAATTATGTAGATCAACTATAGCATACAGCCTTATCCATACAATGACAGGAAGATAGTGTTATTTTGCAGATTTATCAGGCTTATGATGAATGGACTTTAGAAATTAATAATTTCTTTCATATTTGATGATAGATTTAATTATGAAATGTACAAACTATTGGAATAATTTACATATTTTTTAAGTTCTCTAATTGGCTTATCATCTAGTTGTTTAGTGACTTGGAAATATTGGAAGTCATATTTATCATATTTTCTATGGTTTTTTTTCCTCCTTGTTTATGTTCTTGTGGAATTCTGGTATCTTATTCATGAATTTTTCGCTTCAGGTTCCTTAATATTCCCCAGGGATTGGGTTGATCTGGCTGCATGCATGGTATTAGAAAGTTATATGTATCTGTTGGCATTGAAATTATAAACACGTGGTGCATCATTCTCATGGTCTTTGAGTAGAAAATGCATGAATCCGGTTGAGCGATTTACCTTGGCAGTAGATTTTATGTGAGGAAATTTTTTTAGTAGTGTCCAATGGATTGCAACAAAGAGGAGGCGAACAGAGCGAGGGACATTGCTGAAATGAAGATGCAGAGCAGGGATTTTATTGGCGCGAAAAAACTCGTGCTCAAGGCTCTCCACCTATTGCCTGATATTGAGAATGCCTCTCAAATGCTTACCGTCTGTGAAGTGCATTGTTCGGCTTCATTCTTGGTCAATGGTCAGACGGACTATTATGGAGTTCTTCAAGTGGAGTCATCTGCTGATGATACATTGATCAAGAAGCAGTTCCGCAAGCTTGCTCTTCAGCTTCATCCTGATAAGAACAAGTTTGCAGGTGCTGAAGGTGCCTTTAAGCTGGTTTCTGAAGCATATAAAGTTCTTTCTGATCAAGCAAACCGTCGTATTTATGATGCAAAAGTAAGAGTTAATATGAAGAATGTATGTTCGTATCAGCCTTCAAAGCATGCTATGGATGCTTGGAGGTATACTGGTGCTAAAACCAATCAACAGCCGCAATCCCTAAATTTCTGGACAATTTGTGTTTTCTGTAAGAATCAGTTTCAATATGTTCGGTCTTGTTTAAATAAAGAAGTTGAATGTCAAAAGTGCTTTAAGAAATTTTATGCATTTGAGATGAATCCCCAAAATATTCCTCCAACTGGTTCAAGTTCTGGATACCCATGGAGCCACCCTTATTTTCATCAGCCAGATAATCCAGTTCAACGTGATCATAGATATGTTAGCCAAACACACTTCATAAATCCTTCTGGTGCAAGGGTAGTGGAAAACTTAGTCAAGCGTCCGAAACAAGGATGTGGCTCGACTGTAAAGGAGGAAAAGGTCGAGTTGGCACAAGATGATAGTTCTGGAAAGACAAAAGTGGAGGAAATGAGAAGGAAAGATCCCGTGGTGAAGCCTTCAAGTAAAGCAGGCCGGATGAGAAACAGGAGAGTTGTACATTCCAGTGATTCAGAGTCTGCTGAAAGTGATTCCACTGATACTGACGGTGTTCTGGAGGTTAACCCAGCAGAACCCACTGTTGGTCCCTCCAATAGCAGATACCCAAGGAGGTCAACACGGCACAAAGTGAATGTTGATTATAAAGAAGATAGAAGTGAAGATGATGATGATGATGACGACGACGAGTTACCCCGAAAAAGGCTAAGAAAAGGAATGTCATACAGGGATGCAAATCATGACTCCAACCCTGAAGTAGCGACCAATGGCTTGAAGGAGGATGCTCACAAGGATCCTATTTCTGCAAACAATTTACCAAGTACGAGTGGGTTGAAAAAAGGAATAATGGATGAAACTAAGGAAACAACTGTTAATGAAGATGAAAGAACAGTTAGAACAAGTTCAAATATCTACTCCAATATTGACCATAGACCATCACGAGTGGTCCCCTCTTTTTCTTATCCTGATCCAGAATTTTTTGACTTCGACAAAGACAGGGATTCAAGTAAATTTGATGTGAATCAAATCTGGACGGCCTATGATGATGAATGGGATGCAATGCCTAGGTATTATGCTTTGGTCCACGAAGTACATAGACCAAATTTCAAGCTGTATTATACCTGGTTAGAGTATAATCCTACGAGTGCAAGTGAGAAAGCCTGGTCTGATGCTAGACTGCCAATTGCTTGCGGTAATTTCAGACCTGGAAGGAGATGTAGTACGAATAATCAGCAGATGTTCTCTCATCTGATGTCATTTTCAAAGGCTGGAGGAAATATGTACAACATTTATCCTAAGAAGGGACAGGTTTGGGCCCTTTTCAAAGACTGGGATATAGGATGGAGCTCAGCTGCAGAGACACCCAAAACTTTTGAATATGAATTTGTTGAAGTCTTATCAAATTTTCAATACGGAAAAGACTTTGTGGTATGTAGTCTGGATAAGGTAAATGGATTTCTTTACCTGTTTACAAGAGACCATAATAAGGGGATAACTCGGGTACCATGCGGA
The DNA here is from genome assembly GCA_019297695.1 of Apostasia ramifera. NCBI lineage: Eukaryota > Viridiplantae > Streptophyta > Magnoliopsida > Asparagales > Orchidaceae > Apostasia > Apostasia ramifera. Next base: position 24,281 of record JAEMOT010003482.1, read on the forward strand.
CATTTGCTTAGATTCTCCCACTGTATACCTCATTATAGAATATACGAAGAAAGAGAAGGAATTCCAAGGGATTCCTTTGAGCTTGATCCTGCTGCTTTACCTCAAGACTTTGTTAGCATTGCTAAGGCAGATAGTGTTACTCAGGTTGAAGCTGTAGATGTTGAGTCTTGTGAACCATGTGCAATGACCATGGCTGATGAAAGAACAGGTACCATAAAGACCAATGGGAATACCTGTCAAACTTCGGGTGTTCGACATGAGAACTTTGATCATGTGCAGGAAAGCCAGTATGAGGCTTCAGAAACACCTCTTAGCGGTGAGTCATTTGCAAGTGCGGATATTAATGGTGAAAATGATGATGAAGATTCAAAGGTTCAGGAGGAAGTGTTTGCTGATCCAGAGTTCTGCGACTTTCAAGAGGAGAGGTCAGAGGAGAAGTTTAAACCGGGTCAGATCTGGGCCCTTTATAGTGAAATAGATAAGTACCCTAATTACTATGGTTGGGTGAAGAAAGTTCAATGGGAAGAGAGTGGCTGCATATTACTGAAGTGGCTGGAGTTTTATCCTCGGACAGAAGAGGACAAATTGTGGTTAGAGAAAGGCCTTCCTTTTGGCTGCGGAAGATTCAAAGTTATAGGTGGTGTCGAGAAATTTGATTCGACCAATGCCTTTTCTCATTTGGTTGATGCAAAAACAATTAGGAAAAACGTCTACTATGATATTTATCCTAATAATGGTGAGGTTTGGGCTGTTTTCAAGAACAGGAGTCTTACATGGAGTTCTGCAGACAGAGAAAAAAGTGCTGAATATCATGTTGTCCTAGTAATTGCTCGAGACAATTGTGTGATAAAAGCTCTTCCCTTAACTAAGGTTAAGGGCTACAAATATGTATTTATGCGTCAAGCAGGTGAAGCTGAAGTGCAAATGCCTGCAAATGAGTGCTTGAGCTTTTCCCATAAAATACCTGCATTTCGCTTGACTGATCAAGAATCTGGGAATCTTCGTGACTGTTGGGAACTTGATCCTGCCTCAATTCCACCTAGCTTGTTGAACACGGGCTTGTGAGGATGAAGAGTGACTTTTAAATTCTGAATGTGGAGACAATCTTCTCCGGGTAATGTTCCTTCAATTACCCTCCAGGCGATGATCCATATGATACTAGGTTTGTTGCCTATTTTGCAACTTGGAATCATGATTTTGTTTATCCACTGAACTTCCAATTTGTTGGAATCTTGTAATTTTTTTATGAAGTACTTTGAAGATTACTAGTTACAGCAGTTCATGGCCTTAAGTACAAATGTACGTAAGCTTTAGGAATATTTTTGCGTCTGTTTTTATTTTGTGGTGCATGCTGTAATCTTCTGAGTTGTAACCCCTCGTTCCACTTAGTTTTCATGCATACACTAGAGGAAGATGATTTCTCTATTAAGCCGGTTAATGCACGTAGTCTGCGTCATTAACAGGTAATGCACTTATTTTCTCTTCTTGATAAAATTAACTTTTGCATAGTGGTGAACTTGAATCTTTCCTTAGCTTTATTAGTTTCTGTGCATGTGGTAGGTGCTGAATTGATGACTTTTTTTTTTTTGGGTCTTTGAAGCTGAGACCCTTGGCACTGAAATAATCTTTTTGTTCACTGGACTTGAGTTACATTTTCATGGAATCTACCATTGTTTTATGCTTTAGCTTGAACTCATTTCACATTAAGGTGTCGTATCTTTTCTAATTGGCAACACTCTAGAATCCTAGATAGTGATTCAATATCGTTTTCAAATTTATGTGTAAAATGGTTAAAATAGTCGATTGACGAAGATGAAGTGAGGGAGCTAAAATGAAGATCATAGTGTAGCCCTACAAGAGATAATTAGTAGATAGACCAAGCGAAACTGGCGAGTAAAACCGCAAATGCAAATAAGAAAACAGAGAAAAGGAGAGATTTAAGGTGATTCGAGGAGAGCTTCTTTACATCTAGTGGTCAAACGAAGTTTAAGGAAAGTTCTACTAGCTAAATTACGGTTATAAAGAAGAATTATGTTAGAGATTTGACGTTATTTAAAGAGAGCCTCTTACATTCATTAGTGAAACAAAACCAAAGGAAGGTTCTACTGGCTAATAAAATGTCTACATAGGAGAATTATATTAGGATCATTATAGCAGATACAATATAGGGACTTAAAAAAAAATTTTATTTTTGATTTATGGGACTTTGACGATTTTTTAATCTCTGAACATGTTCTTTTTAATGAAATTGAACTTCTATTTATAGATGATGCAGGGAGCTCAAGTTACTGGTAACTTCAATTTTCTCTATAACTTCTGATCGAACCTGGATGAGTCAACATCCCTTGTTGGAGTTAGCAATTACAAAAATTATTGTCCATCAAGCAAATCATATCAATTATTTGTGTGCATGTGGCTACGGTGGACCTCATAATAGATGTCGCTTGACAACGAATTGGATGGAGCTAAAGAAAATATGGATGACTTGAATATACGATAAAAGCTTTCAATCGGACAGCCCACTATACTCTACCAGATGATCTAATCAACTGTCACATGAGTAGGTACACTCGTACTAGCAGTAAGTATTCATCCATAATAATAGGTTTAGCTTAAGATCTCCCAAGTAATCTTTTCATTTGATATTTATCTGATATAAAGCTATACTTATTTTTTTACTATTTGTATATGTGTACTTACTCATGTGGAGTACATCACACCATCTGGTAGGGTATGCCAAGCTGTCCATTGAGGCTTACCGCACTACCCAATTAGGACAATCGAACGGTCTGTTGTTGGTTGTCATCTGATCTGGCCAACTGATTGTTTTGTCTTTTGGTTCAGTTGGGCCAACCGGTTTGTCCGTCCATCCGTCTCCATTTTCTGCGCTTTGTCTGCTTTGTCATCCACAGCAATCACGCAGTGTGATGCTATTCACAGATGAACATCTAACATGGTTCGCTCGTTGGACTAAATTATTACTCCAGCAATTGGTGGTTAGCCAAATAATTAGTTTAATTCATTGAGTCATTAATTAGCGTTATTCCTTTTTTGTACATATTTCATTATAGGCTTTAAGCCTTATATTACTTTGTTATTTTATAGATGGCCTAAGTTTTTATATTAAAGTAAAAAGTTACTGCAAGAGTACATCAAGTAATATCTTCTTATAAGAGATTACAAAAATTACTGAAGAAGGGCATACCTCCTAAAGGAAATTAAAGCGTTTGGCTCTATTGATTAGGTAATTAGCAACTATATTGACATGATTTGGTATATGTGTAAGTTTGCATTTATAAAAAATTGTAAGGTGGTCAACTATATTGTTTAGTATGTCGAGCACAGTTGGTGTCTCCTGTTGTGGTTAGTTTAGGTGAGTATTCATGTTGCTTGGTGATGAGTTTATTTGAGGTCTCTTCACGTTACTCTCCTTTGCTACTAGTTAGTGTATTATTTTGTCAATGTCTTAGTCCTTACTGTAGCCATTGTAGTACCTTCATACAGTTGCCTTTACTTCACTCTCCCGTCTGCCAGCTCAATGCGAAGCGGGTCATGGGAGAGAGTGGAGGGGAGAGAGAAAATAATCTGAGAATTTTATTAAAAAACTTAGAGCAAATTACACTCAGGTCCGTCAGTTTAAGAGTTATTATCACACAAGTTCACATTTTGAAAATTATAACATCGGGTCCCTAGTTTTTAAAAAATTATTATCTGGGTTTTTTTTTATTTTTTTATTATTAAAAAATATTAAAATTATCATTATACCCTTACCCCTCCCTCTCTCCACCCGATCCTATAGTCACGCGGCCGCGCGCTGTCGTCGCGCCACCCCGCGCGTCCGTCGGCG